>JAQFJA010000005.1:7271241-7286718 GCA_029874485.1 Naso brachycentron
TCTAAACCACATAATCCTCTTTACATTAAAGACATCTGGTTACTTTCTTGAGGAGGCAGAATAAGTTCAGACATACCTTGACTGTATCCTCAGTTAGATGGTCAAAATTATATTCAGCACCATCCCCTCAACGCCCAGACTCACAGCAGTGGGGCCCTGCCTCTCATTTGCCTGGGTGTATCGTTCCTCCTGTCCTCTTTTGATCTTCCTTTTACTTTTTCTCTCTTTGCAGATACAAAGACACACGTATCTGTCCACACTGTGCGTGTGTATGTGTTTGTGTGTGGCATGTTTCCCAGAACAGCCTGTGGAGAAACACTGTGTAAACCTCAGCCAATTAACTGATTGGATATGGCACTGATCTATTTCCAAAAAGCCTCAAACACAACCACACAAAAAGCTTTCTGATAGTCTGTAGTCAGACTCAGGCAGGAAGGAAAGCACTTACCCAAGGTCGATAAAGGTTAATAAGTGCTAAAATTTTTTTCACTGCAGCTCACTTTACTTTTCAGGCTTCCTGGACGATGTATTTCTTTGTTTATCCTCCTGCCTCCACATTGTGACTGATTTCTCTGATTGTGTGTCACTCTGTAGACGAGCAGAGAGTCTCCCGTCACTGGAGAGGGCGACCAAGTACAACCCCATGTATGAGAGTGAGGCCACCACAGGCTACAGCCACTACTACCGCCGCTATCCTGAAGCTCCTGTGTACAGCAGCGCCAGTGCTGAGGCCTCCACTGACTTCAGCAGCGAGGAGATACGACACATCTATGAGAACAGTGAACTGACGAAGGAGGTGTGTGTGTGTGTGTGTGTGTGTGTGTATTAGAGGAGATGTCTCACATTAAAAGGGCCTTCGTTTTTAACTCAATTACCTTTACTACTCAGTTAAATTTTGACCAGTAGGGACACTTAGTTGCTGTACCGCATAGCATATTAAGTCATTATTTCATAATTGCAACAAAATTAGCATAAATACAGGTTAAAAAAGAAAGTTAGAGGCAACTAAATGATTGTCTTATTAACTTTACTACCACACAGTCCACAACCCTCGCGGGGCTGGCACAGCATCTTTGTTTTTCAAAAGCTGTTTTCCCTGTAAAAATTGAGGAAGAGAAAATAAAGGTCGGCACATCGTAGTTTGCTTAAGTTTATTTAATTGAACAACCCACAAAAACCTGCTGTGTGTTGTTTTATTAAATGAACTTAGTGGAGCTACAGTGTGTGATCCTTCAGTCTCTCTTTCTTGCTGGTTTAGTTTCATCCACCAGCTGCCTTGAATACTTTTGGGGTAGCACAACAACTTTATTCACATTATTCTCTGTTCAAATTAAAACATCATGCTGGTAGGATATATAAATTCTGAAGGCCGTTTGGAAAATTTCAGTTTTGGGGTAGAAAGACACGTTTTTGGTCTGGATAGATAGCTGGAAATGAGAGACAAAAAAAATGTGTTTTTAAATTTTGCCGGCCAATTGTGGACGTGCCTTTCAGAAATTTCCAGACTCATTTTAAATTCAAAAATTCATTCAGCTGTACTGAAGTCCAGGTGGGAAATGTGCCTTGCTAAACGCCATCTGGATGTCAGGAAATGAGCCAGATGGGGACACATCACCTTCCTTTTCCACATCTAAATTTTACTTATTTAATTTATATCTTACCTTGGAAACTTGTTCTATCAACTGACTTCTGCTAGAGAACGCATTGTAGCTTTTTTGTTTAAAATTTAAACATTTTGATTGAGCCACAGCCTGTTTAGCTGACCGTTTATCTGCCTATGATGTAATGTTCCCTTCCAACTGATATCATGTGTTTCTGCAGGAAATCCAAGACAGGATACGCATTATTGAGCTCTACGCAAAGGACCGGCAGTTTGCAGATTTTGTACGGCAGCATCAAGCGTGAGTGTCTCCCTTGTTTTCCCTTTTATGTCGGCTGAGGTCGGCACATTGGCCAAACAAATCAGGATATGAGGAAAAGGGGAAGTGAGTTGGAGATACGGGGGCCTGGCAAGATTGTGGTGAAGGAAGGATTAGTATGTTAGCTGGAGTAGATGAAGAGTTCAAGTCTTGCCAAAGCAGTATGAAAACAGATTTATCAATCCTAAATCTTCACCAGCCAGGCACCTGGAGCTGATACAGTGAGACAGAAGTGAGACACAGTGAGACACAGACATTCCTTCGTCTGCCAACAGTCTGGCAGCAGCAATGTGTCTGTGTTAAACAGTGGTGATTGTTTTTAAGTTGTATCTGGCTGTGGATCACGTCTCTGAGTGCCACAGAGCTCCTTTGTGCCAGATAAACCTGTGTTAAGTTGATGGTACTTGTTTGTGTAGTTAATGCAATAAGTCAGTTACCTAGAAAGATGGAATCTAATGCATTGGTGTGTTTGTTTGCGCTGCAGTGTCCTGGATACCCGCAGAGAGAGCTCGTCTACACAGACATGAAACTCTCCTTTGAACAACAAGGTATTTTTCCTCATTTAGCAGGAGCAAGTTCTTCGTTTCAGTTAAATTCCTCTCTGCATTTTTGTCATGAATACCATATGAGAATATGTATCCCCTGAAAAAAATGTTAATAAGAAGCTCTCAATGAGGATAATGTGTCTATTTTTTTTTTTATTTTAAGGGGTTACATCAATCATCATTTTACAATCACAACCAATTAAGAATTGGCATCAACTTTTTCAGGGGAAAAAAGGGACAAATCACATATAGACCAAGAAACAAAAGAAACAAAGGAGGTTTATGTCTTACAGTTTTGAAGACATCAAAGCAGTCTTCTCTGTGGAAGAGCTCAAAGTCAGGGCAGGAGTGCAACCAAAAGCATGCTGGTGGTTTTCTTTTACATTTGCAGGGTTGTGCATCGTGATTTAGTCACCCAGACTGAGACAATCACTACAATGACTGGAATAATATTTGGGGCAAATGACATAATCTGCTTTATCTATGAGATAATGTGTTTGTTTAGGTCTGTACATATTTTATAAACTTTACAGAAAGTACCTGAAAATGTGTGACGTTAGTTAAAAAGAATGCCGGTGTCAAAATCCGTCTTCATGCTAATATTCAAGCTACGAAGGCAGCACTTGTAAGGAACTATTTTTCCAGGCGTAATAACTTAAGTCTCAAGACTCCCCTTTCTCTCCTGTTTAGTGATTTTTGACCACAAAAATGCAAATATTCTCTATAGAAGAGTGAATTAACTATACCTAACACCTTTTACGTGTCCTATTTTGTTTCTACCCTATTTCAACATGAATGGCAGTGAATAGGGTTTTAAAATGCACTCTGAGATCTATGGAAGTATGCACACGGTTAAATTTTAACAACATTTGTAGAAGAAGGTGGCAATCTCTTAACATGTTTTAATAAAATGTGAATTCTTCATACTGACACATATTTCTGCTGTACAGAGACATGCCTCTGTGTTTCATGACCAGCGATCCCTCTGTGTCTGCGTTTGTCCTTGCCTGTGTGGACGGAAGTCTTGGCTGTTCTCCCTCCTTCCTTGGTGCCTTCTCTTGACTTGGTGAGCTGGCTATGACATCATGGGACATGGTTACTGCTCAACTACTGGACGTCTCCCTTTGGGAAAATCTGGACCGCATCCTATTACTTGAAATATTTTCAGACACACACACAATCCTGTCTGTACTAGCAATTCTGTTTAGGAAAACAGTCTGTTCTGTTTCATTATGTCATATCTATTCATTCTTAAAGGGAAGAAAACTGTGAATATGTATATAGTGTTACTTTTAGGATGTCTGCTAGTTAAGATACTATTGTTAACAATTTCCTCTATTTTTACTAAAGGCTGAGATTTCTCTTTAGCCAGTCATCTCTCAGAGGCACCGAGGGAGCTGCTCTTTTTTAGTCAATGGTGCTATCTTACTTTAAAGTACTCCTTGAAATGAAGTAGTCTAAGATGTCTCATTTTTTACAGTTAAAAAACAAATTCAGTGGATCAAATCTAGGCTACTACTGTACCTTAAAGGAATATTTCTACATTTTGGGAAGTACACATATTCTCTTTTTTGGCAGAAAGTTAGATAAGAAGATTGAACTCACTGGCCACCACGGCTGTTAGCTTAGCTAAGCACAAAGATTTGAAACAAGGGGAAACAGCTAGCATAGCTTTGTCCAAAGGCAACTAAAGGGTATTTAAATGAATATGTATATTTTAAATGAACAAGATATCATGTCTTAATTAATGAGCTTTAAAGAGGTTTATAGATGGATTCTGTAATCATTTGGTTGAGCTGGGCTGCTGTTTTCCCGTGTTCCCAGTCTCTGCTTTGTCAAGATGTACACAGTTATATATCACAACATCACTTTTTGATTGTGTTTTGGCCTCTAATTCACACACAAATACAGTGTTAGGTCATTGAAAACAGATCTTTTGATTAAAAAAAAAAATCTCCCAGGGTGGAGGTATTCAGAAATTCAGTTATCAGTTTTGCCATGTAGACACTGAAATCAGAGTTTTTGGTTTGACATAAGTGATGACATTTTATGTAAGGCGATTCAGTGCTGGTGCTAACATCGCTAACAGGACATTCTTTTTACATGATTACACATAAGTGCACAGACACTCTTTAACTTTATTGAGGTACAGAGGTGTCCGAATGTGTTACCACCTAATTAAAAACTCCCACAACATATTCCCTGCCGCCACTATTGCAGGTTTTGGATGAGAACTTGTTGAACCTCTAGTTGCGGTTAGCTTAATGGTAGGCTAATAGCTTTTTTAGGGCTTCTGATTGGCCAATATGGCTTTAGATTTAACATTTTTTGAGAACAAAGAAGGAAAAAACACAGCTTTAAGAAATACCTGTGTACATGTGGACTAGGCCTTTGTGTTAAAATAAGCTCAACTCGCTGTAGCTGTACATTTAATGTACAGATATGGAAGTAGTATGAACTTTCCATCTAAGTCTCTGCCAGAAGGCAAATAAGAGTGTTTCCTAAAATGACAATCTATTCCTTTAAGGTGGTTAAATTAAATATAAATGTATGCATTATACCGTTTATCAATTAAAAAACAGCTCTTTACAATCTTAATGTTGTTTACTGGCAGGTACTTTTTCTGCCTTTGTAACAGCTCCATCAATCAGAGGCTTGGGTGTATCTTTGTGAATGTAAAGTTGGTAGACATGAGGAAGTGAATTCAGTGATGATGGGAGGAAGGCAGAGAGCATGAACCCTCTATCGCCTTGGATCCAGAAATAAATGACAGCATGTTTCATTGGAAAGAGGCTGTCGGGCAAGCAGCCCAAGGATTTGATCAAATGGATCAAATCATTTCAGATGTAAGATATATGTAAAGTACCTGAAAACCTCTCAGGAAAACCAGGATAAGCAAACTGATAAACAACATGCACTCTTTGGAAAGACAACCTCAAGCTGCACCTCATGCTGAAAAATACTCAAGGTTACCAGCAATTTTTCAAAAATGATACGTCTGACAGACTAATTCCAGTGTTTCTTTGGTATTGTCATTTGTTCCTCCCACTTGTTCTGCTTGATCCATGTTGTCCCATGAGTGGACCCCAACAGCTGCAACTGATTACGATCCATAGGTTTTTGTTTGTTGTGATCGTCAGTTCTCATAGGAGGTCAGAATCAGACCTATAGATCATCATGTCCTAGCTTCTTGTTTACATTACATGCTTTTCGTCCTTTGCTCTTATGTTAGAGGTCCACACAAACGAAAAACAAGCAGACTCTTGTGACAATGTCATGCCTTTTGCTATCTGCATTTCAGTTGTATTTTATATATGCACACTTTTTTGTGTCTGCATACAGTTTTTTGTCAATGTCTACATCTGCCAGCTTGACAAATGGCCAATCATCCCAAACAGTGTTCTGTTATGTAAATAACATTGAAGATATTATTAACAGTTTTAGGATGTAAATCTTGTGTGTCTAAAATGTTTCAATATATTAAAATACTCTTTTTATACTCATAACTGTTTTACCATTTTAACAGTGTTATCAAACCGTGCAGCTGTGTACATTACTAATGACAAATTGTAACATGTATAAAAATAAAACGTTTTATATACAATTCAGACTCTGGTTCAGCTTTGGAATGTAACTTAGTACATTTATATATACTTGCATTGCACTTAAGTAGAATTTTTCAGCACTGACATTGCTTCAGTTCCACTTTAAATAGTTCAATAGTTTGAGAATTATGTTTTGTTTTTTTTTTCCCCCCAAAGTTTGACAAAAAGATATCTCCCTCTTGTCTGGACGTAGCCTATGCTAACATGAAGCTGCTAGCTGCCAGTTAGCTTAGTTTCACGCTGGAAACAGGAGCTAGCCTGACCAAAGGTAACAAAATATGCCTATCAGCACCGCTAATACTCACTAATTAGCATGCTATATTTTTGGTTATTTTAGCTGTACAAAACAAAGTGACACATTGTGGCTTTACGGAGATATACGTGCTGGACTAATTTTTGACCTGGAGCAGTAACTTCCATAAGTCAAGAGACCAGGAAGAGCCAAACTGTAAAACATTTTCCCTCTATCTCTAGTCTTCATGCTAAGGTAACTAAGTATCTGCTGGCTGCAACTTAACGTTAACCGTAGAGTGTTGAGACTGGTATCAGTCTTCTTATCTAGCTCTCAGCATCTAAAGCAGATGCATATATCTCAAAATGTCATACTATTTAAGTAAAATTGTGAATGTGTGACTTTTCTACATGGTAGTATTGATATTTGTACCTCAGCTAAGTAAATGATGTAAATACTTCTATACAGCCGCTCTTGTGATTGGCCAGAAAAGAAAAAGAGTGGGAAGAGACTTGCTCTTTCCCTTGGAGTCAGTGATATATTGGCTTTTTCCACTATAGGGCCAGGTGTTCAGCCGCTCATGGATAATCCGAAGAGAAGATTAGCCTCAGCAGGTATGGATTATAGGCTCCTCTGTGGCCGTGACAGTTTCTAAGAGTGTATTCCAGTAATCAGCCCGGGTCACACTCTCGTGCACATGTGCAGGATTTGGCTGTATAATGTTACGCCTATGCACAAGTAAAGGACAGTGTGCAAACACAGCATAGGCCTGGTGAAACACTACAACTATGAACTGTGTGTCATTGTACTGCATGCTGAAAAAATTAGATCCAGCTGCTGTTTTTTGTTATGCTTTACTGTGAGCTTTGTTCCAAAGGTTTGGATTATATTTGGTGTGGTTTGGTGAGGTCAGTGGCTGTGTTGGCGGCCAGTGATGGCGTCAGTGAATTTAATTTAATATTTGAAAAGCTGAATCACCATGGTGATGGAGCATTAGGGTGTGCCTGCTTTATGTGTCACCGTGTTAAAAGTCAATGGTGGATAAAGAGTGACGGCAGCAGCAACAAGTGACTCTGTGCTGGCTCAGTCGTGATCTTTCCCCCGTGTAAAGTCAGTGTCACTGCAGTGTAGGGTAGTAGGTGAAAAATGGAAAACACCAAGCGTAGGAGGAAATCATTACTGCATGCTGAAAGATTGACAAGTAATGTTTTCATGCTGGAGGATAATTTGGGTAGAGGAAAGAGGAACAGATAAAAAGTCCCAGTGGTGGAGGATGTTTCTGACAAGGTGGGTCGATGAGAAAAGCATCTGTCTTCTGCTTCAGACCAGTACTCAAGTTACTGCCAAGTCGCTGGGTGTGCGATTTATGGCAATGCAATTGTGTGCAACCAGTCTGAAAGTAAAGACTAATGTAATCCTTGTGTTTAACTGAAATTTAAGCTATTTCCGTCATCTTGAAGTCACACAGACGTAACTGCTGTATGAGTGATCATAATGAAAATAATAACAGAATTTACTGTTTTTATTCCAATTATTGTTCTGGGTGTGCGCCAGTGGGTACTTCTCTTACAACAAGCCAAGCCTCAACCCCTCTTGCACCCACCCCCCCTAAAAAAGACATTTTTTCTTAGGGGACTCTATCAGTATATCAGTAATATCAGTAACTATGGCTCTTATTAAAAAAAACAACAACGACAACAACAACAACAAAAAAACAGGAGGGCTGCAGCCACTGATTATTTGCATTATTGATTTATCTTCAGATTTTTTTTGGATCAATCAATAAATAAAATTTGTGAATAAAGGCATTTCACTATCTCGCCGGCAGTAACATCTACACCTTGCTTGTTTTGTCTGACCAGCACAAACACAAAAGGTTTTTTTTTGTTTAAAAATGAATAAAATTACCAATTAACAGACAAATCATCACAGCTTAAAGAAAGATTCAAGAGTTAGCTCCTCTTCGGAGACGACTCTTTTTTCGCGACCATTTGTTCGAATAAGTGCAACAGCGCCGAGACAGTGTGTGTGGTCAGTCATGATACTGCAGCCTTACTGACATCTGTATAGGTGAGAATGGATAAAGTGCTCTTATCCAAAGTACTTTACAAGGATTTTGCCATTCAGTCATGCATGTATATGCTCACTCATACACACAGTAAACTATGTTTGCATTCTGTGCTGTTGGTTGAACAAAGCAAGACCTCTGAGGAATTGCCTTGGACTGAGAAACTTGTGCAGGCATTAGCAGACTTTTGAAATGTGTCATCAGTTGAAAGTCATGTTTGTAAGCACTTCTTATCAAATTATCAAATTAAAGTTCATGAAGCAATTTGCTTTTACGATTGTGGAGCTTTTAAAGAGGAACTCGTGTCTCTAAAACACTAACAGAATTTTATGAGTCACAGAAAATAATCTTTTTGTGTTTTCTCTCTTCATTCCAATAAAAGATTCACAGACTTGGGTGGCATCTTTGACATATTTATGTCTGTGATTGATGATGAACACTGACACTGTTTTGTCATATTTTGAGCTTTGATGTCACGTCATGTGTTTAGCTGTCTCATTCTTTTAGTACTATTTCAAACATTTCCTATACAGAATAATTAAGTTAACGAATCAATCTGCAGTCACTTACAAGAGCAGTTTCTTTATCAATTTATGAGGTTTGTGGGTGCCAGCTGGATTAGAAATGGCAGGTTTCCCAAAGTGACAAATGGATATGTTTGCAAGGAAACTCAGTTGTTGTGAAATATATTAACAGCGTACAGGAAGTGAAAAGTCTTAGGTGTTTTGGATATTTCTGAGCCTGTGCAACCACAAGGGGGCCGTGTATCTGTTTGTCTGCGCTCAGATGACAGCTGCATCAGTCTCAAATGTATAAATAAAGCCATTTTATGTAAATCTGAAATCAACTGTACAATACATACTGGAGATCAGGACATTAGTGTAAGGTATTGTTTAAAAAAAGACTTTTTATAGTGTGCTTATACCCTTATTGTCTTTTCATGACTCAAGCATAGGACACAGAATAAATACCTGATTATATAGTCCTGCAGTTTTGACAGACACTAGTCCCCTCTCCATCATTATTTTCTAAACTTGAACAGATCTCCTCCTTCTCAACAACAGCATGTAATTACTCTGATAAACCTGCAAAGGTGTTATTTGATATCTCAATAAGTCTGCGACTCATTTCCTCATGTCTGTGCAGACTCTTGTTAAGTGTCATATAAAAGGCTGCTGATTTATGAGCAGATAAACGACAGAGTTAGCGGGAAGTGCAACCCTCACCCTCACCAGCTGTATGTGAAACATCCCACAGAACCTATGGACTTCTGCTGGTAAGCTGGTATGTCTGAATGTGACCATGTTTACAAGTAAGCCTTTTATTCATTCCTCTCAGCAGCTTTTTGGGAGGGTTTTTTGTATTAAAGATCACGTCAAACAGCTTTAATAAACAAAATGTCTGACTGCAGCAAGTTATGGCACTTGGCATAGTTTTTATAAGATTTATCTGACTTTCCAAGAACTGATACGATACGATTATACTCCCATTCACTTCGTTTTGTCATTTGTAAGGTAATAGCACTTTAATCTCTCTTGCACCAGTCCCTCCTCTCGTCATTTCCCTTTTTTATCTTCTGATCATGTAATTTTTCTTTCAAAGCTGATGTGGACCCATTAATGTCTCCAGTATGTTTTCAGTGGGTGTATGTCAGTGGGAAAATCACAGGAGAGGAGAGGGAATCGGGATTGAGGGAGAAAGAATTCATAAAGGCACGTGGCTGGATTTCTGTTCTCTTTTCAGCCCACGTGCCTCACCAGGAGTGTATTGCAACGGGTGACCAAGAGTTCACTTGTTGATAGAAACTCATCTTTGGCTTTTCCCAAGTCCTGCTGGCCTGATTGTTATTGCCACAGGACCAAATGTAAACATTATTAAACAATCAGATCAGGGTCGTCATTAATCAAACTGATGTTAGTAAAATAGCATTAATTAGCTCTCTGTTTTTTCTCGGACAGAGATATTACTGTTTTTGTTCACTCTGATCACTCTGAGACAGCTTTAACAACCCACTGCGCACCATACCTGCTTAGCACTGTACAACAGACAAAGCAAGTGACTACCTGGTGAGCACAGTAAAGCAATTATCACAGAAAACCAGTGGTTAAAAGAGTCCAAAACAGAATAAGCGGAGTTGGACATTTCTGAGGTGACTACAAATTCCAAATGAATAGTAATGTTGCTTTTATCTGCTGTATAAATATGCTACTGTTAAAGGTGATAATATATCACTGCTGCCTTTGCCAATGGATGTGCTGCCACCAAGTGGCCAAAAATTAATTGATGCACGTGTAACAACCACACAAAATTAACTTGAAATTTTCACAAAAATATAATAACATTTTTCAAAAAGTACAAGCACTAAATCTTTTAAACTATAGAGCAATTTGGCATGTGTGGGACAAATCTGTGTGTCTGTCAGCTGCTCATACATTCATATGATTGACAGCTGGCTGAAGAATTTTTGATGTGTGCTTGATTGAAAGCAGCTGGCAGGCTGAGCCCCTTTAGGAGCAACAGACACTTGTGTTGTAGGTAGTTACAAGTTTTGTTAGCAGTGGTATCAAAGAATCAGGACGAAACCAGATGTGTTCCAAATCACATACCCTCCATTAGTATACTTAAATAGTACACTTCAATGCAGTACACTTACTGTGTAGCGCACTAATCTCGACCAGGGTAGTGTTGTACACACTGACATTACTGCTTAAAGTAGATTTTACTGGCGGTGTGGTAACAAGTTTTCCATCTCCGTAGACAGCGAACGGTATTCTGAGGACTGGTTACAAAAATATGGGGCACCATTCAACAAAACCATATAAAGTATAACCTTACATTACATCTGACTGAAGTAGGACAAAGATGCTTCTTGTTCTTCAATGAAAACTCCTTTTTCACTCCTGTTAACTTTTACCATTCTTTAGTGTAATTTTTGTAAATTTTAATAATAGGGGCCCAGTGTTGGGAATTCCTATTGTGCGTCATTCATTTCATCATAGCATCCAACGCGGACTGAATATATTTACACAGCAATGCAGCGCTGTGGAGATACATTCAGCATGATGGTGTTGATTTCAACTTGCTGTTGTACCACCCCATTTTTTCCTGATTCTACCTCTCCTTCCCAAATCCCACTTGAAGGATAATTTGACTGTTTTGGATATTAAAACATGATTTATTGCTCTGTGTGAACGTTACATTCCTTTCTCTTGCTTGGTGGTGTCTGCCAATGGCTTCTCTCTCTCTCTCACTTTGAGGCCTGGTGGTTTGTGAGCTAACATCTCTGAGTGTGATTTATGCCACACAGATGTCCTGGGATGAGCCGCTATCCTGTTGGGAAGTGGTGTGTGTGTGCGTGTGTGTGAGTGTGATGAGTGCCATTAGCTGTGATACAGAGCTATCCAAGATAGCCTGCAGGGGAAACACTTAGGCACTGAAATAATTGTAATAAAAAAAAGCTATTCTGCCCTTCCCAACCCCTTTCCATTCTATTGATGATCAGAGTCAGAAAAAGCAGATTATTGCATTTATTCTGGGGCTTTGCTGTCATATGTACCCTACATGTGAACTCAAGTACCCTTCATCATCATGTTACAGTGTTCATATAAGCTGCAGCCGGATTCTCAAAACCATGTGATTATGTTATCTCACATTTCCATCACGTCAGACTTCAAGCTATGCCGTTGTAAACCACAGTGGTTTGGACCAATCAGCGTCCTATGAGGAACTCACCGCAGCTACAGACTTGGTTTAGGTGTGACAACTAGTGTAAGTTTGCCTGAAAACAATAATGGCGGCTCCTTGAGAGGTTAGTGTAGATGCTGCTGCTATTGCATCAGTCATAACAGACTTCGAGAGTATTTCTTCAGTAAATGAAGAGCAAAGAATAAAATGAAGGCTTTATAGATGGCACAAAAAAGACGGAAAACAGAATTGCAGTGTGCTGTGCACCCTGACAGTTTACGGGGAGCACATAAGAAAACAAGAAAGAAACATGGCTGACCACAAGATCCAACTTTTCCAGCGTTTGGAAGCACTTTGACTTCTATAAAGTTGATGGATAGTGAACTGGAAAAGAGCCTCGCTTTATGTAAGCTCTGTCACACCAAACTAAAATCAAAACACATCCTGATGCATCAGTAATTGTTTTATAATCTAATTGTAGGCCACCGAATTGTAATTAAATCGAATCGTCAGGTGCCTGAAGATTCCCACCCTCCCCCCGATTGAGAATTATTGTTGTGTCACACTGTATGCTCATCAAACAGAAATATTTGTGATGTATTTACCTTGCAGCAAATTGTTTCCTGTTGGTCAATTGATTTATAGGATGAATATCCGTATGGCAAAATATTTTAAGATAAAACCTGAGCCTCTATGCTAGAGAATGTGGCTCAAAGTAAAAACAGCTTGTATTGTCATCCTACTTTAATCAGGGTTAGATTCAGAATAAGTTTTTGGCTGCAGCACTAACAAGTTGGCCACTTATATGCAAGTATCACTTGGATGTTTGGCATGTGCTGTCCCTCTGTTTTGGTGATGGTTGTTGTGCTGTATAAATACTCAGCCACAGAAACGGGCTGGGACAGCCTTTGTAAAAAGGATTTATAAAAAACAAAACAAAAACAAACTTTTATGCGATGAGACATCTTCCCCACTGACATGAAAAAAGTGCAAAATGAATATTAGTTTTCATCTCTTTTCCAATTATGACCCTTTGCTGTTATATGGGCGTGACGGAGCTTTTTAATTGTATGACATTATTTATAGCTGCGCTGGAGCTGCAGTATCAAGAATGTGAAAAACATGATCTCAGCTGTCTTGTTTCAAACCTTCAGTCAGCAGAGACCCCTGTATGGGCGAATGGAAACAAATCTTGTTCTCATAGGGACTGGATGTTGCAGAAAAACCTCTTCTGGCCTATCAACACAACAGCTCATAGTGAGGGACAGGTGTGCCTTTTCTGGAGTGGGAACAAGCTGATCACATGTCCACTGAGCTCTCAAGCTAGTGCCATTTACATTAGCTTTTAGTGGCCACAGTGATCAGTGTTAGAAACAAGAAAAAATAATGACTCTTTACTCTCCTTTGATAGTCTCTATTAATGAGATTTTGACTTTTCTGTATTGGTTTTGTAGGGTCATGAGGATTCATCTGCGGGTTTTTGTAGTTTTAGTTCCATAACTGCCTCCTCAGTGGTGACTGTTAAGCGATCCTCACGTGATAAGAATTTTGCTCTTCGCTTTCCTTCAGGTAGGGCACAGAGAGCAGGCACAGAGGAGGTTCGGAGCCAGTTTGTGAATAGTTACTGCTCTGTTTAATGTTTTTAACCATTTTCTGTGACTCTTGAGCTGCTGGCAGGAGCATCAAGACAGCGTTTTGAAGAAAAAGACACTGTGTGGTAAAGGAAAATAGTCTGAGTCTGACAGTGTGCAGGTGTAGAAACCAGAGAGGAGTGAGAACCCTCAGAGGACCTCTGCTAATGTGGAGACAGAAGCTGGATTGTCTAATTTAACTTAGTAAACAGCAGACAGCAGCACAAGCATCAGACTGTTTATCATCATCAGCATCAGGAAGTTGAATCAAACACAAAAACTTTGAGATCGTACTTTTGTAGCCAATGCCTCAATAATTAGTTGTTACTCAACTCTCTGTAAGTGTTCCCAACATTCATTATGCACATGCAGGATTAATGCTTTTCTTTTTAGGGGAAATTGTTATTTATTGCTCTGTAATCTTGAAGCTGTAATTGTGCTGCTTGATATATGACAGTGCATTTTAAGCAGACTTTCTTTATTCCCTCTGGCCATTTTAGTTGAGAAATGTAATGTTGTCATGTAAGGAGGCTTTTGGGTTTTATCTCCTTTGTTCTTTTTTCTCTTCACATTGTCAACCAGTGTTGTTTTAAGAGCACTATAGCACATGATGCCCCAGGTCTGACCATTTTCATTTAGTTTTAAAAGCAGTATTGTTTGCAAAGAAAGAAGATAAGTAGGCTCTTTAAAGTACCATTAAACATTAGAGTAGAGTCAACAATGACCAAAATATTTTCTGAAGCATACCAGAAGATTGAGGCAGATTCCCTGCTTCACAGTTAGCTATGGGTTTCTGGTAATTTCACGACAGGATAATGATCAACATAATCCATCACTGTGGAAATGAAGTCAATTTTTAAGCCACAATGCTGCAGCTTGCATCAGTAATTTATTTGAAAACTCACACTTGGCCAAACATAGATGTCAGGAAAAGGATAATGGGGGTTTAGTGCTTTTTTGCAGGACAGTTTTGCATGATTTTGTGGGTTTCCTTGAATGCACTTACAAGAAATATTTTCCAAAATATCCCTTGCTTGCAACTCTATCACTGTGCACCAGTGGAATTTTGGCGACAACACCAAAAAAATGAAGCCTGTTACTTAAATCTTCACTTTTAATTGATTGGCACTCTTAACTTTTCATAGTATGCTGAAATTAATGGGCAACAGTGGGAGCTTGAAAGCAGAAAGCCAAAAAATTAAAAACTTGGATGGATTTTGGGGAGCTGTTTATCCACCTTTGTTGAGCCCTTTATCCAACAACATACAGGGATGTGACTAAGGTTGGAAAACCGATGAGACATTTATTATCTTTTCTAAAACTTTTATTTATGAGACAAAAAGGACGGAAAATGGACTACCCACTGTGTGTCATATTGAAAGACTGTGTTGTGTAACAATGAAGAGCAGACAGTTCGGTTCTATCAGTCACATCGTGCTCCTCTCGCTTCCTGTTGGGACAAGCTGCTCTCTTGGGCCTCAGAGCAGCCATAAAACCTGTGGGGCCATCTGTAAAATGTTCCCAAAGATCACATGGAAACAACCATCATGGGTTATTGCAATTATGCTACATCTCAGTATTTCACAACAGAACATTTCAGGGTGCTGCTTTGTGTCCGAATCCAAATGTTCCTTACCTTACAAAACAGGATTCACACCATAAATTTTAGCCTGACCAACTGTGGCATACACACATAACGTCCACAAAAAATCTTGATAGGGATCCCTGTTTTAGTTGTGATTAAGATACGTTGTGAGACGGATATTTTACAGTGTACAAGGTGTGTACATTTT
>JAQFJA010000005.1:7321400-7336606 GCA_029874485.1 Naso brachycentron
AATCTTCAGTACACTGCTGGCTGAACCCAAGCTGAGTTAACAAATAGCTAGTAAACACAAGGAAACATCTAGCAACTTAAGAGTAGATACTTTTCTCAGGAGTTGGTAAAGGGTGTATGAATATTACTGGACTTAATTCCCCAGGTGGCCAGAAACTCAGCTCTTTGCCATGGCAACTTTAAAGATGATAATGCATCGGTGTTGTCTTTACAACTTGTTTTCACTGCCCCTGTGTGGCCAAAGAACCAAAGATTTCAGGTTCAAATATTTCAGGAATAAATATTTACCAAACATATAACAAGCAAAGAGTTTCTTGCTGATGAGAAAAACAAAGTATAATGTATGTGACATTGTTTCCTCCAAAACAATTATTTGCAGGTGTGAACACGTTAACGAACATAACTCTCACTAATTTTTTTACAGGACTATGGGGACATCTTATACATAATTCCTTGAATTAAAGAAATCTTTCCTCCCTTGTTCCTTGTCAGTTCACAGGACCCAGGGCAGACTGCCCGTCTCCCGGAACATAACCCCAAAGACAACTCTTGGTAATGACTTTTCTGACCTAAATCTAAGTTCACAGGTTAGAGAAAAACTCCTGACCTTATTTCTGACCATTTGACCTGACATTTCTATCACAATTTTTCGACATCATAACTTTTTGTTTACTGTACATACACCAGCTTTTTGTACGGTCTACTGGACATATAGTAATTTCTTGCTCCCAGGTCTACTAACATACACTATATTTCTCAGCTCCAACCACAACTACTAGACAGGAATCTCTGTCAACCCCTGGACCCACACTGCCAACGGTCGCCAAACAGCCAATTGGTAAACGATGAATCATGTTCTTTTCGAAAAAGCTTCATGACTCTCATTCCAGCTGTAAATGTAGACTTGGCAAACTCTTATTGAAAGGCTATCAGTGCTTTCAGCGTCCTTTGTAATTAGCTGCATGAGCAAGGGAGGCATGCTCTAAGTGAGCTCAGTAGCTGGATCCTTCCTGTGGGAACTGTTGGTGTCGGCAATTTGGGCTATAAGGAGGGTAAGGTAGGTGGCCTTGGCTGCATGGCATTTTAGTAAAACAATGATGCTTGCAGGGATTGTTAAAGACAATTTCAAGATTTTACCATGTGCTTGTAGGTGATTTTTACAGTGACTGATTTGCAAGATAAAATCTATACAGTGTGATCACAGGTCTTGCCTCGAAACAAAAATATTCCAGACAAGCCATCCAAACGTACTGTTGTGGACCATTCCTAATTCTTGATAAATAAGGTGACCTTTGACAAGCATCTTCTTCGGTGCTGCTCAGCCAAACAGTACAATAAGATTAGTCATATCTCATATACAAACAATATTTCTTAATTTTCATTATTTTTCTCACATTTCTTTGCATTTGTAAATCCATCACCAACTTGTCTCAATTACTGCATCACTCCATGGCAATATAATATATTGTTAGTTTCACTACTATATTTTTTCTTTTAGTATTTACAGTTTGATTATTCATACCTATTTTTTGCTGATTAAAAACTTGAGGCTTTCAATGCAGCACAATCGATGGCGTAAAGTCTGCATGACAGAACAAGCATGCATCAGACATTCCTCTCTCCTCAGCTGGAGCAGACCTTTAATCTCCTTCTTTTCATGTACTTTCACTTTGTATCATCTTACCTGTCCTTCTGTGAACCTTTTTCCAACTTTTATGTTTTATTATATTGGCAAGTAACCTTCATTTCGATTATATGAATCTTTTTGTTATACAAGTGCTTTATCCAATTTCAAGATCTGGATATATCTTAATATATAACCAAAAACTATAGATTTATTAAATTTTAAGGGCTGCAGCATTAATTTGAAGGTTTCAACTTCTGCATTATTTGCAGCCCCCATTAGCTCACAAATTATATTGTTGTAGCAAGTTGCAGCTTTCACGTGATTCTTGTCACCCCATTACGTCAGCAAATAATCACTGAAGCATGTACTTACCTACCAGTCACCTAGATTCACTGGTTGACCTCATCAAGTTCCTGAGCTTGATTTGTAAGATCCACTTCCTGTATTGAGATATAGCTACAGTTTTCATTTTCATTCCAATATACAGGAGGCAGTTCCAGGAAATAATCATTTGGCCATTGTTATGATTCCTCTTCTTGGTTGATTGGTTTTTTCCACTGAATTTGCCAATTACCCCCAAAACAGAGAGATATTATACACTTTGTAAGGCGATGAAGTTGATTTACAATACTAAAGGCATGAAATATTTGTTTTGCCATCCGTCTTTTTTACTCTCTCTTTCTGACTTATTGTCTTTTTCTCTCTCATTCTCTTTCAACATCTGATCAAGTTGAACAGTCAGTTTAGAATGGTCCATCAAAATCAAAGCAAGCCATCAATGAGCAGCCATTAAACCCTCAAGGCACAGCTAATGGATTTGGATGCCTGTCGCTCACAGACATCCTGACCCTAGTACCTAAATCTGTCTGTAGTAACACGGCACTTACATTGCAAATACCTCCATATGGTTTGCCTGCCTTTGCCCTCTATCAGATTTTGTAAGACAGAAGTAATTGTGTAACCTGTGTGAAAGTCCGAGTTTAGCTCTTTGAATTCTCAGGCCAGTGATAGCATTTTGCTAATCTAAATTTCAGCTATTCCCTACTGCCCATATGCCTTAATTTCACCATTTTCTAGACAATAAAGTAACATTTTTTAAATTTAATTTTGTTAAATAACCTTTATATATGGCTGTTATTTTAGAATTTATATTTTACAGTATAGTTGTGGCTTCACTGGCCATATTTTCTCTCTCTTACATAATCCAGGAGGAGGAGACCTCTCCAGATCTGTCTTGCCCCCTTTAATGGAGGTCCCGTTAGCTCCCAAGGTCCAATCTCCACCACACATTACAGGAACCATTGTGTCTGTGCCAGTAACCCAGACATATGTGGAGAAACATGAAGGGCATCCTCTGAGTGAACCAAAACTAAAGCCCCAGTACCAAACAAATGTTCAGCATCAACCAAAACCCCAAGCCCAGCCACAGCATCAACCACAACCAAAGCCCCAAACTGAAAGACCGCAGTTAAAGCCCCAGGTGAAGGACCTGCCTCAACCACTACCTCAACCAAAACCTGTTTTCCATACTGATGCTCAAACTCAACCTAACCCCCAAGTGCAATCCCAGCATGTACCTAAACCAAAGCCCCCAAAACAAGCACCTCAACCAAAGCCCCAGACAAAAGCTCTGCCTAGCCCACCACCTCATCCAAAACCCCTTTCCGATACTTATGTGCAGCCTCTCCCAGATCCCCAACTCAAGTCACAGCATAAATTCCAGCCAGAGCCCGAAACACGAACACCTCAACTAAAGCCCCAGTCGAAGGGCTTGCCTCAACCACAGCCTCAATTAAAAACCTTTTTCCAACCACAACCCTCATCAACATCCCAGCCAATACCCCAGACCCTACCACAACTCCAAACTACATTCCAAACCCAACCACATTCCCAAACTAAATCCCAACCAATATATCAGCCCAAACTCCAGTCTCAACCTCACCCACAACCCCAAACAACATTCCAGTCCATACTTCAAACCCAACCACATTCAGAACCTAGACCCCAACCAACACATCAGTCCAAACTCTTGACCCAACCTCAACCACAACACCAAACAACAATCCAGCCTATATTACAGACCCAACCACATTACCAACCCAAACCCCAGCCAACATATCAGTCCAAACTCCAGACCCAACCTCAACCCCAAACAACATTAAAATCCACAGTACAGACACAACCGCATTACCAACCCAAACCCCAACCAAAATATCAGCCCAAACTCCAAGCTCAACCTCAACCACAACCCCAAACAACATTCCAACCCATACCACAGACCAAACCGCAACTGCAACATACATTCAAGCCCATACTACAGACCCAACCCAGACCCCAATTCCAATTCCAGCCAACATCTAAGCTAATACCCCAGACCCAACCACAACCAAAACCAAAGCCCCAGACCCGAAAAACTCAAAGAAGGCCTGGGGCGAAGGCTCCGCCTCAACCACAGCCTCAAACAAAAGCCTTTTTTCAGACCCAATCCCAACCCCGACCAACATTCCAGCCCATATTCCAGACCCAACCACAACCACAACTCCAATCAGCATCCCAGCCAATGCCCCAGACCCGATTCCAATCAAAATTCCAGCCCATACCCAAGACCCAGCCAACATCCCAAGCCATACTCCAGACTCAACCTCAGTTTCAATCTCAGCCAAAGCCACGTCAATTACAGCATGGAACCACAACACAGCTTAAAGCTGAAACACAACCAAAACCACTCCAGCCTAAACACCAAGATCAACCTCAAACTCAAGTGCATCTGAAGACACAGACTCAGCCTCAGATTCAACAAACTACTCAGACAACCCCTGTAGTACATCCTCAGACACTTCATGCAGCACACAAGCACTTAACTCAGACCCAACAAGCACTGTCAAAGATTCCTATCCAGCCCCAAGCTCAACCACAGTCTACAAATCTGTCACAAACCCTAACACAACCTCAACTGACAACCAACCAAGACCCTCTTCTAACCACCAAGAGGCAGTCTAAGACCCCACCAATACCTAAACCGAAGACACACTTTTCCCAACCCAAGCGCCATCCTCAGGCACCGTCACAGACCAGGAGCCAAAACCAGACAAAAACACAGCCTCAACCAAAGGGCCAAAACAAACCCAAACCACCAACCCAACCAAAAAAGCAATCAAAACCCCAAATGAGGGAACAACCTGACCAAAAGATTCAGCAAAGGCACCAATCTCAACTTCCAGTTAAGACCCATGCTCAACCTGTAACTCATTCTCAACCCTTTGCCCTACCACAACCTTCACCAAAGACCAAGACTCGGTCCCAACTTGAACCTTTGCCTAAGCCACACCCTCCATCTAGGCCTCAACCACAACCTCAGCCTGGGCTTCAGTCTCAGACCAGGATCCACTCTGATCCCACCAAGGTTACCTCAAGGCAGGCTGTCCCTACGGGTAAAGACCCTACTCTTTGCCATTAGCAATTTACATAATAAGCCCTAACCTAAACATTTTTTAAAGGGGGCATTTTAATTGAAAATTTGGTTGTATGCATATCAAATTTCTAAGAAAGTCCTGTCAAAAACAGATTGATATAGCTATTTTCAGAGTCTGATTTATGAATTTCACATATTTTCAGATAATCTTGATGAGTTGCTAAAAATTAATCTTGATGGTAGAATACATAATAGTAGGATATGCCCCCTTTAAAAGTCAAAAATATATTCTTATAGATACTATTTTAGATAAATAGTGAGTTTTCTTTCATACAGCTCCTAGTCCACCAGAAGAGGGCAAGCCTCTACCAAGACCTGCCCTGGCTTCAGAGAAGGCTGGTAGTTACAATCAGGGTAAACACCATGACAAGTTTGTCCCATTACCATCTCTGCTTTCGTCAAGTCACGTGGAAACTAGTGCTTTCAGTTGTTCCTCAAACCATTGGATAATGTCACTGCTTCCCCATCTCCATTTCCATCCTACTACCCCACACCACCCCACCCCATTTATTATTCCTTCTTCCATGTGTGCCTCCATTTTCAGCCCAGCACACTCACCTCACCCTTGCCCACTCACAACCACAGCAGTCTGGCCAGCTTTAGATCTCACTCGTTCCCTTTCTTTCATTTCATTCATTGTTCATTCTCCTACATCCTTTTTCACTGATGTGCTCTATCATTTATTCCATATAGGTAAAGCTGTCAACGTCAGAAGTGGAGTCCTCCCTAACCTACCCAATTGCCTTTCTGCTTATTTAGGTGCTGGTGTCCCCAGATCATCCATTGTTGAAGTTCCGCGTTCTCCAGTTAGCTCATCAGTTTCTCCAGCAGGAAGAAACACCACGCTGTCTCGCCCCAGGGTTTCACCTCAGTCCACTAGTAATAGTGTCCTACCATTTTATCCACCCAAGACACTCACCAAACCTCTCAGCTCCAGCACAACTGGGGGTAATGGAGTACCTTTTCCCATTCCTCTTATTCTCTCTTCCCAAGTAGCTGCCTCAGGTTATCACCTACTGTCGGCATCCTCACGC
Source organism: Naso brachycentron (assembly GCA_029874485.1). Classification (NCBI taxonomy): domain Eukaryota; kingdom Metazoa; phylum Chordata; class Actinopteri; order Acanthuriformes; family Acanthuridae; genus Naso; species Naso brachycentron. The sequence continues at coordinate 7,327,533 of JAQFJA010000005.1, forward strand.
TCTCTTCTGCAGCTGTGCATTTACAGAAGAAAACAAATAAGTCCATGGCTCTTGATGTAGCATGTGATTTGTTTGAGTGCATACAAGTTATTTTGATGCTTGTTCCTTTCTCCTTGTCTTGCTTGATCTTCTGCTTCACCTTGTCTTACATTCCATGTGCTCTCCACGCTCTGCCACTCTTGCTCAGTGTGTATTTCACAGTTTTACCCGAGCAGCAGTGGTGTCTCTGGGGTCAGGATAGTTAACATGATTTATGATCCCTCACGCTGGCCGGGTGGGAAGTCTGGCTACATTGGCCAGGACACACCACATTTTACATCAACCACGCCAAGCCAAGCACTGTGTAGAAAGTACAGCTGCCATAGCCTTTCTCTCTTTTTATATCTGTCTCTGTATGTCCTCTTCTCTTAAACACCCCTGCACACTCCCCAAAGAATTGCAGATAAATAGAGACTGACAAATGTCAAACAATAGAATGTCTTAGTAATTACAATTCATTTGTATGTCCAGAACATCTGTAAAACCAAGCTGAACACACAAACAAGTCTGCATCTTTACTGTCACTGACATTCCACAGTAAGAAAAGTGACAAAATACATAGTAAAAAAGAAAAAGAAAAATAATTTTTATCTTTCTGACTTGGTATCAGTATATTTGTCACACTGACACAAAACATTTTATAACAGACCTTTTTCTCCCTCCAACAGCTGATGCGGCGCATCATAGGGGAATTGCTCTTCCTAAACCTGTGGTGTGGTCCAAAGAGAAACCTGGTAAAGACAAACCAAGACAACTGCCAGCATTTCTTACTCACTAACCTAAGGCACTGTCATGTCCCGTTCCAAACAGTCACAGATCTGTGCTTTAGTTACAACCCTGTCCAACTTTGTTTTTTAAAACTTGTCTGTCAGTGTGACTTTTGTATCTGGTTGTCATCTGTGTTGTTCAATATAAATAGGCTCAGGAGCTTATACTTGACTGAGACTGAAGCCATTTGTAATTCTAAGTTTGACATATGTCTATCTTCTGAACATTATTTAGTCTGACGCATATATGGACCTGTAATCAGGAAATGGTTTGAATTAGTTTGAGAGTAGCTTAAGCCTGCTTATTTTGAAAGGTGAGTGTGGTTTGACCCAGTTTTTATGGTCAATCACATTGTTCCCATTCTGCCAGGCAGATTTGGTTAATTAGAGTAATTGAATCCATCTCAAGTAGTAATGCAGACCACGTCTGGACCACATGTATTAATGGTGACAGTTCGCTCACTCCTCATTGTTTGGAGTTGTGAAGAGAGATTGTGCTTCAGTCCCATGTCACAGCTGGCGTGTGTTATTTCTGGAAACCTTTATGGTTTCAGAGGTCTTCAAGGAGTCACAAGGCTCTCTGGAAGCAACTCTACTGAAGAAAAATTCTCTTTTTGCCTGCCACCCTGCACACAAACATACAAACACAAAGCTCCTAATGACTTTATAACTTATTAATAAATGTAACATACACAAGGTAACTCTCCTGCCCCAATGAAGTTAGTAACATGCAAGAAGAATTATCATTATTGCTTCTGATAACAAATAGAACTGTGCATTTTGCGCATACAAAAAGAGTTTGCTTGTGGTATGACAGCATTTCCTCAGCAGTTGTTAGAGCTCAGTTTCATGCTGGTATTTCAACTTGAACTGGTTTCAAAGCTCTGCTCATAGGGGACTGCAGGGGTGTAATAGACAGCATCCATCCATGAAATATGAGTGTGTGTTGCAACAACCCTAGTGATGTGAGACATTGGTATGCATTTCAGTGGGAATATTTTTCTGGACCGAACATAAATTTTCTGTTTTGATAGCATGTGCTTTCATGGTCTTGCCCTGAAGAGGAAGTTATCTGACAGAAATTAGCTTTCACACCCCTGCTGCTGTTTTATATCACAGATCTAAGTGTACGACCTTTTGACAGGTTTATTGTTGGATAGCAAACCAAATGCATTCACTATAGAAACTGTACACATTTAACAGGTAAAGAGATATTGTTAACATAACATCTAATCAAATACCACCTTAACAGCCTGTTTCTCATTTTCTACTTGGTTAATTATGATTTCACTATTTTGAGCTGTCATAACTTCATTTCATGCACTCCTGTCTTTTGTTTTTGCATATCTTGAGACTGGCATTTAAATTGCTGCATAATGATATTGTGCTTTCACATATGAACACGTTTGCTATCACCTGTTTGTTATAGCATGAATAAGTCATGGGCACTCAAAGGGTGCATTCGCAATGGTAGTCAGTTGGCAGATGTTGTTCAGTTTGTCTTGATAGTCTCAACTGATTTCTCTTAGGAGGTCAGTGATTTATGCTGACCAGGAGGTCAGCTCCAGGGATGAAATGAATCCAAGAGAAATGTTTTTGAGTTTTTTTTGGCCTCAACAACTGGACAATTACAAAATCTTGTCGGCAGAATGATCATTAATGAATATCTGAGATAAGGAAATGGCAAGTGGCGAATGAAGTGGATGCTCTGGAACTTTAACACACTGTTAATACGAATTACCCCATAGCAACTCTGATAAGGCAACTTCAAGTGTCAAGCCTTCCAGAGCATCTCCTCTAAGATATCACAACAAAGATGTAGAAGATTATGCTTTTTAACAACATTAAATCATGACAGAACCCCCATGTTAAGAAATCTGAGGTCATTACAAAAGACTTGCTTACCCAGTTCACTAAAGCCAGTTAATCCTTGTTTTCCTTACAGCAGTTTAGAATGAAACTGATCTGGTATTTGTCTCACAGCTTGGCTTGATCTTTTTTGTTTCCTCTGTGGTGCAGGAATTTTGTGGAAAATTTAATGGTTAGTATCAGATCCAAAATAATTTTCATAGAAAAAAGTCACAGTCCTTCAAAAAATAATTGGACCTGTTACTTACTTTTCCATTTACTATGTACTAAAGATTTTTAAATTCCTCAGTCATTCTTCTTGGGATGCAGGGTGAATGATTAAAGGACCAGTTTATAGTTTCGTGCTTATTAAACTTATGGTTTTCATTCATTATAGACCATGGCAGAGCTCTGTGGCAGCACTTCACAAAATGACTTCTCAGCATTTCATATGCTTTGCCTTCATGTGCTTTACTGTTGCTTGTATTAGGTCTGTGTTTGTTTACTCTTTTTTCCAGCACAAAGTATTACTCAGTCTTCTGTCCTGCTAAACCTCTCTGTCTTTGAATCTAGAAACATGACAGACTCTCATCATTATTGCACTATTAAAATAACCAAAAACACTTGTTTTCAGTTTTGTATGTCCTCTCCAGTGCTGACCACCTGTTTTGTTTCAATGTGATTCTTAATCTGAAATGAACTCTTGTTTCCCACAATTCCTTGCAGTTGTGCACCCCCCTATTCCTGTCAACAACGGAATCAACTTGGTGGGGAAACCTAGTGACAATGGTGAGGGAAACAGTGATGACTGCACTGAACACTGCTGCACATTATGTATACTGTATTTAGACACACAAAGAACAAGAAAGCCAAGGAAGGCTTGATTAAGACTGCTTCTTAAACCAGTGGTTCTCAAATATTTAATGTAGATCTAGAAAATTTATTGCATATCCCAAATGTTTCAAACCCAGAGAAATTTGTATATCTATTTGAGGTTATGGTGCATTTCATTGGGTCCCCTTTTGCTAACCTCAGGGGCGACACCAGTCAGAGAGGGGAAGGAAGTAGACAAACATGACAAGTCAAAAGTCAGTCAGATAGATTTTGATCCGCAATGGTGGATTTTTTTTTAGCAATGAAATAACAATACCCATGATTCCACATTACATACATTACAATATCATCAAAGTTTGTCTTTTGTTTTCATTTTGATTTAGAGATTGCTATCCGACAACATCTCGCTATATATTGTGCATTAAAGCAAGAAAAATACATCAAATTTTCTTTTAAAACCTTGGAAAAAAAAAGTTAAATAAAAAGATGTGACACCAGTTTTATATCAGTACGTTAAATATGAAGCTACAGTTACCAGTTAGCTTAGCTTAGTACAAACACTAGAAGTAGAAGGCTAGCACTGTGTCTTAATTCAGACACTTCTGTTTGTACACATAACCTGGCAGCTTATTTGGAATCTGCATGGTTGTATTTTTCCCTAAAAACATTGAAACTAACTGAAGTGATTTACTAACAGTCCCACAGAGATACTTAAAAACAGATTTAAGCCTTCTCTGCTTGGTTGGGTTTCCTCCCCATTTGCTATAATGGCAAGTGTTGAGTGTGAGAAGTGTCCATCGTTCCAAACTCAACTTTCTGACCATTTCCAGTAGAACATCTGGGTAATCATAGTGCACTGCATTTTGTTACACTTGTTATTGTAAACATACTTCTGCATTTCAAATAGTAAGTGTACCATAATTTAGACACAACATGTTTAATTGTCTACATTTCTTTTTCAATGTACGGTGTTGGCTGAACATTTTTATGTTGATATGTGTATTAACAGAACACTGAATTGGGTAACAAGGACCTTGGGAACGCATTTACGCTCCTGAAGAAGCTTTCTAAACTTAATTTTCACTACCATTTCACTAGCATGAAAGTACCCTTGTTTATTTATTAGTTCCATGTGAAACCAATTTATTAAACCTTTGACACAACACATTTTTTTCACAAGGTCGAGTCTCAGTTGCAGTGCCTCTACACATTCCATTATAGTTTCAGAACCACTGTCTTCTGCAATAAAAGTGCTCAGAACTCAAAAAAATGCATGGAATGACATACATTTTTTTACAAATGAACAGAACAACATTAATTTTAACATTACAGCTCATCTCAGAGGTCTTGTTGCTAAAGATTTTTCTGGACTTTCTCACACTGTTCTCTCTGTCACTCGACTCTCTCTCTCATCTTTCTGTCTCCTTTAGTGCATGGTTCTGAACATCTGGGTATTCTTGGTCTCAGCAGATGTGTTCTGGCAGACCTTTTCCTACTTTAAAGAGCAGAAGAGATATTACTGAACAAGGAGTCTCTGATCTTTCAGCAGCCAGGAAAAGGCCACTGAGTTGCTCAGTGGGGATGGCCAGAGCAGATGGATCACAACTGTGTATGACTGTGAGTCAGATGACAAGGGTGAAGAACTGATCTGTCCTTCTTCTCCTGCTCTCCGTCCTCAGATAAACCCATGGACCAGAAACAAGGAGACAAGGAGTCAGTTTTGAAGCCATTCGCAATGGTCACAGCCAAGCCCAAGCTAGAGCGCAGAGTGCAGACAACAACCTCCGCCCCAGCAGTAAACAGTATGATTGACTTCAGCTTTCCATGTATCTTAGGAGGAAAGTTATAAATCATCATCATAACTGCTTTCATATCCTGCAGGAAATAACAAGTGCCTCCACGAACAAGAATAAAAATCTTTTTGAGTTAGTAATCAAGAGCAGTTGGTGATGCAGCTTATAGGTGTGTATAGTAATAAAAAGAAAAAACGGAGAACATTTTCACCATTAAGAGGCAGACAAAGTGCAGGCCAGAGCAAGTGCTGGACTGGCTTGTCATTGACCAAGGCCAGAACAGTAAAAGTAAGGACAGAGAGAACTGCCAGGTGCTGCTGGCACATCAAACTAACACAACCTCTTCTCTTCTGTTTCCTTTTTAAGGCAGCCGTTTTGACCTGAATGAAAACTCCTCTATATTCAGGCCTTTGCCTGCATCAGAGGTAGACATCACGGGCAAGAAGCGCTTTGTAGGTAAGATTTCAGTCCCATTTCACATCTCTATGGAAAATTTAAATCCTTAATAATTAATATCATGATTCTCTAACAACACCACAGGGTGCCACTGCATCAATAAACAAGACAGTGTGAAAAGGGTGGCATGCATAAATAAACAACTGCTGCTTTTATCGTACCCTCCTACAGCTCCCCATGTGATCTACAAGACGGATAAGAAGCCAGATGAGCCGTGCTCTATCACCTCCTCCCTCGCATACTTCCCTGATGAGGAGGGCAGTGATCAGAACGTGACTGGTCCTCCCCGTATACCTCCCTCCAACCTCACTGTGGTTACTGTTGAGGGCTGCCCGTCTTTCGTTATTCTTGACTGGCAGAAATCTGACAATGAAACCAGAGGTACAGCACATACAAAAGAAATGTATTATTTTTAAAGAATGACAGAGCTGTAGTTAGAAGCACTATTTGCTTCCTGCCTCTCTTTTTGTCAGAGTATGAAGTCGTATCTAAGACTAAAGGGCCAAACGGAGAGGAGGTTTCCATACTGACGACTAATCAGACACACACAGCCGTGGAGAATCTCAAACCAGAGAGCAGGTACGTGACTAAGACATTATTATGTCCAGCAAAGGATGTCATGGAAAAAGAACAAGCTGCTTCCACAATTTTTTAGGTCAATCTTCCAGTTGTTCTGGTATTCTCAGTAGTCAAGTCAATCTTTTCACATTATTTCACTAATCAAAAAATATTTAACATGGAAAATAATAAAAAAGGAAACCTTAGCAGGAGCAGCAAAGGTGAAATTACTCTTCCAGGAAATGCAAAATTGCAAGAGATACTGTTTGTACAGAACAGACCAACATGGTTAAATTCCAGTATGGACATTAAAGATGACAAAATGAGTGATAAACTAATATATATCAGGACTAGAAGTGTGCAGATGTTGAGTAAATTCATGTGTTTCCGGACAGACATGAGCTAAACAAGCCCCTCTCCACCATGGACACCTGGACAGACGACAGAAACATTAAAAAAAACGCCATTCACTCACATATAAGAGAAAGTACACAAAAACACAGAGGGAGACAGGGACCAGAACAATATGCACGCAAGGTTGAGTCTCCTGGAGGACAAAGATCCAGATCCAAAACATCTGGAAAGAGACACTGAAACCAAGGGAGAGACAATGAGAGAGTAGTCCCAGGACGGCTGATGCTCCAGCACAGGAGTCAAAAAAAGAGGACAAAGAGGAGAAAGAGGAAGAGAAAGAGATAAGCAAATACAAGATAATCAATCTGATAGAAAGCACTGATATGTCCAGCAAGAGTTCCCTTGAGCCCAACGGAGCTACTGGATTCCAAATCATCCAAACTTTAAACCTAGCAGGCTCTTTTATTGCCTGTGACCTGCTGCACTAAAACCCTAACGACAGTTTTGACACTGACACCTGTCTGTATTACTCAGTAAAAGATCGACGCCTTTTTCAGAAATTTAAAGGCCGTCTACTTTCTGCAGATTTAAAAAGGTTAGCTTTTTTAGCAGGTAATTTTATATTGTTATCCTGTCTGTGGTGTCACACTATTCCACAGATCATTCACTGGGGTAACATGTCAAGAAAGACACAAAACACAGAAGACACAGAGGGCAAATCTGGTTTTAAACGTGACTTGAAAATTTTATTTTTGTAAGTGTGCAATGAATGAGGAATTGCAGTCATCATGTTTGTTACAGAACACACGCAATGCAATTTGTTGGGTAACACTGAATGTAAACATGATGTTTGTTTGTTTACAAGAAACTCTCGGAGACCTTCAATAAATACGGTATGCTTGAATTACCGTCTGATTACATTAGCGCCGTTCCCTGTAGATCTCATCAGGAGGGTAAGAATTGAATGGGACTGGAAGGCTGTTGTTGGCTTTGTTTAAAGTTATCTTCAGATTCAATTGTCTTGGAGCCCAAGCAGCGAATTGTGCCTGGTTGTGCACATACAAAATGGCTAAAGTTAAACAAAAGCTGAGGAAATCTGGGTGGAGAGGGTCACTGGGTTTTTAATTAGATCTCAGCATCTGGAGTCTCAGAACTCACCAGAACCCTCCCTTGGGCTGGGTTTGCTGGCCCAACTGCTGCCTGGACATCTGAACGCAGCACGTGGAATAACCATCAGCTCTGCGATTGTGTGTGTGTGTGTGTGTGTGTGACTGAAAACTCCTCAAAGTTGCCATTTATTTTTCTTCTTTTTTTCCCTGTTTTATTTCAGTTATGAATTCAAAGTAACACCAAGGAATGAGCTAGGAACTGGACCCTCCAGCGATCCTGTGTCTTTCAGCACAGAATCAGGCAAGTTATCCATCTAATCCATTCGAGTCATACCAGAGGAAATTCTGGTATGAGTGCTGTGTTTGCTCTGACAGAAGAGACTAATTAGTTGCATGTTAATGCAATTTGCATGTTTGTTTCCGTGACTAGCATTGCTTTGACTCTCAAAATGTGTGCTACTCGCCAGTTGTTAGTCTAATGATATTAACATAACACTGGGGTCTGAAAGATTAAGTCTCAAGGGTCTTTTCACATTACCAGATGTCCTCTGAGACTCATTTTTAACAGAGGCATTTTATCCATCTGGTGTTCAGAGCAAAAGCTCAATTTGCTTCAGTAAAGCAGCTGAAGTACAGAATTGAATAGATCAAATGTTTTTAGCCTCACAAGACAACACTGAGAGGAGAATGCTTTGCTTCAGCCTTTTGGCTGAAGCAAAGACATTGTGAATACTTTTCCAAATGGGCTCTGAAACAAGTCTGGGGTTTGTCAAATGCAATGATTCAAGATGTCCCGTGACTCTGTTGTTTCCAAGTTGTTTTGATGACGTTACTCATTGCATCTGTCTCTCACGTTTGTAGCGGATCCACGAGTGAGTGAATACGTTTCAGGTGAATATCATCTTTTTTCTTCTTATCTGAATATAATAAAAATAAATTGAGCTTTTTTAAACGTTTAAACCTTTGCTAGTTTTGGATTCTATTTTTTTTTAAAGATTCTAATAATTCTAATAATTCCTCACAGGCAAAGATGCCCTATGGACTCAGTTTCCTTTTAAATCTGATGCCTACTCTGAATGCAGTGGAAAACAGTATGTGAAGAGAACTTGGTACAGGAAGTTTGTGGGAATTCAGCTCTGCAACTCTCTGAGATACAAGATCTACCTGAGTGACTCTCTCAACGGTAACTACAGAATAAAACATTAATGAATTAAGCAGCTGCTAAAGGCCTCCAGCAACAGCTAGCATATTACAAATCACAGCAACTTCAATATATCAGCCTAGTGGGAACTTTGAACTAATCTTTAAATTGTATA
>JAQFJA010000005.1:7336706-7349496 GCA_029874485.1 Naso brachycentron
AAATGTGTTATAAAATGTTTAAAATATGATATAAGTGTCGCTTAGAGTTTGAAAATGGATAAGCTGGTTCATGGTGGCTGTGAATTGATAAATTGGCAGTTACTCTGACTAAGTATATGCTGAATTTGAAGATTAGATAAGATAACTGTATTAATCTCCAGATGGCAAACTAGTTTGGTCAAACATGCACACTGAGAAATACCAAAAGAAACACGATGCAGCAGACAACATGAGAAAGATGATGCTGCCACAACAGTGTACATATCTGAGGGGCTTTAAAACAATGTATTTAATAAAACAGATCAATAAATGAACAAAAGACCAAACATAAGTGATGCACCTGAAAATGGAGCCAATAAAAAAGGCAATAAATGTTATATTGAACCTTTAAAATTAGGTTAAAAAAATATGGGCCATATCTCAAAAAACAAGTATATCAGTCACAGCTGTGGGCACAAAGGACCCTCATTATGTAGAACATCTGGGTATCCTTAACTGCTCTCTTAACCCTTACACCAAACTACATAAATCTGGAGTCAGTCTTGTTATAGAACAAGTCTTTATTCATAATCTTGTTTCTGTAATTGGCATTGATGCTGTTAAGCAAACCAAAAACAACATAAAATAAAACACTGGCCACAAAAAAGCTTCCTAGTCACCTCAAAGGACCTATGTTTGCTAAGGAAACATAACATGGATTGTCTTTAAGAATACAGTATGACCATTTTGGGACATTTTTAATTTCATACCAATGCATGCATGAACTCACAGACACAGGATTGTCAACGTGGTCTGATTTATTTTTACAGCCAAAAACCTTCATCCTCTGTTTCTGCAGGGAAGTTCTACAACATTGGTGATCAGACAGGGCACGGTGAGGACCATTGTCAATTTGTGGACTCCTTTCTGGATGGACGAACCGGCAGCCAGATGTCTGCTGACCAGTTACCAAGCAGACCAGGTATTTTAGTTAGTTTAGCTGTAACCATTAACCAATAATTTCATGTCTTTAGTTGTCAAGATTCTCATCCCTCCTCTTCTGTGTCTTTGTACCAGGATTTTATAGAGCAATGAGACAAGAACCTGTCAGCTTTGGAGAGATTGGAGGGAAGTCACATGTTACTTACGTAGCCTGGTACGAGTGTGGCACACCCATACCTGGGAAGTGGTAAGGCCCCACGAGGCTGTCCAGAAAGGATGACATCCTTAAGTGTTGAAGAAAACAGAGACGCCTGACTAAGCCTGAATGGAAGTGGGCCTTTATTTCACGTTACCATGGACACTGGAGGCGGGTCTGTCTGTTTGAAGCCCACTTTCCCTGGTATGAACTTGTACAGGACTTTCGGGTGTCACCAACCTCTTTTGAGTGCATTAGTAGCATTGGTCTCAATTTCTGTATTTATCAAAAATGTCACGACAGACTAAAGTATGTAGGAGTTTGAGAGAACCAAAATGTTGGAGATACGGTAATCACAGAGAAAATGTTGGGAAGCTGGCTCCCAAAGTGTAATAACTTGTATGATATTATTTATCAAGGGGATTGTTACTGAATATTCTGTCTGCTTGGGCTTTTCAGATGAGAAAGAACAAATTGTTCCCAATACTTGCATGTCAGTGAGCACACACATTGGTCATTTGTGTACATACAGGTGTCTATCACACTTTTGTTGTACATCTGGATTATGTAAAATACAAGTACACGCAGGCATGCAGAACTGACCTTCTGTTGGCGCTAAAGGATTATTAGCAGTTGCAGTTTGCACAGTATTAAACATCTGTTCATATATGTATATGGTGTGAAATATAATTTGTATACCAGGGATCACATAGTTTGGTATATTTCAGGTAAAATATAAAACAGCTTTAGCCAAATTCTTGATCTATTGCAAGAAAGCCAAAGCTTGACCCCAACATTTCTATTGGGTCACTTGGAAACAAAAGATTTATGCATTTGTAATGCTTTTGCAGTCTGGTCCTGTATTTTATAGAAGAATAAAATATATATAAAAATTATGTTTTTGTGCTCAAATTTACAGCCAAGTGTACATAACGTTATAAATCGTTAGAGAGAAATTGCCAGGTTTTTTCCACATCTGTCATAACTGCAGTTGTTTTTGATGCACCATGTATGTTTTCAGCAATAAATCTTGTTTTTATATTTACTGATATTAATTTCCATGACTTCTCTGCCTGTTATGCAAAGGAAAATTTCTGTCTGGAAATTTCTCATACTCTTTCTCACTTTCCTGCCAAGATTTACATAATTGAATGACACGCACTCTCAAGTCCGTTACGAAAACACGTAGCAGGCTATTTTAGCTTTACACAAATTTGAAAACGGGTACCCAGCCTGCATGTCCACAAAATCACTCTATCGGGATCTCTGTGTTACGTCCGAAGAAAAACCAAACAAAATCAGTTAGTCATGAGCTTTAGATGTGCTGGCAGGTGGATTTTGTTGCTGTTTCCTTATGTACAGTCTTTATGCTAAGCTCAGTGGGCTTGTTGTTGGCGGTCGCCTCACACAGGAGCACAGACATAAGGGTGGAAACAAGTCTTTGCAAGAAAGCTGACGTTTCCCAAAATGGTAGTTTTCTGTTAAAGGACGATTTATAGTCACTGCCACTACATTACTGAGTTTATATTCAGATATTAATTAAACCAAACAAAAAAGGATGGAGGTTGTCATACAGAATTTAACTTCAGAAGTAGATATCAACTAGATAACATTCCTAAAATAACTGCATCCATTTTACACAAAGAGTTATTTCAGTTTGGCACACAGACTAAGTTATGAGCAATGCTAAATTGATTATTTTATCCTTTATAAACCTTGTGCACGCACTTCTTCTCACTCAGTGAGACAGTTTGACATCAAATCTTAACCACATAATCCTATGCCACATGTCCCAGCCAACCACAACCCACAGGCAGGAAAACAAAATAAGAATACTAGCATTACCACAGTTTTCCAAATCGGGTGGAGGAGCAGAGGAAGAGGGAAGCCAAACTTAACAGAGACATGAACTAAGCAACCACAAAGACAGAGAGAGTGTTGAGAGAGAGGCGGCAGGACAACACTGCGCCAACAGCAATGAAACAAAACGATCAAGTTCTCCAACTGGGTCTCAATCATTTATTAGGTTCAAGAAAAAAAAGTTACAGTTTATACATAAACAACTAATCTTACTTGATGGTGGAGTTGATTTATTAGTAAAAACCAGTGATAAGATAAAGAGAGAGAGGAATAGCAAGCTTTACTGGAGGTGATATAACAAGCTAAACAAACGAAGCTTTCTTCATGACGCAGAGATCTACACTTCCCATAAGCCATCACTAGCTAGTGTTCCCAACATGGGGCAATTTCACTGAAGTATCATTAATACCGACATGGTGGTGAAATTTATCAAATAAAGAACAAACAAACATAAAACAAACAACAGACAATGACAAAGAGGTAACTTTTCATTCAGATAGTGTCTTACGATGCATCTTCACACAGCGAAGTCAACACAACCATCTGAGATGTTTGTCATCAACATGTGTGACACAAATGCAGGATGTTGATGCTGATCTCATTCGCAAAATGAAGCGTTACCATAAAAGAACAAAGGACAGTTTGTGCAACAGCCTGTTTTGGTCTTCCAGGTGTGTGTGTACAGACTGCTTACATTTTTTACAATGACAGATACAAGAGGGCAGAGCAGACGGCGGTGGTGCTGACAGAAGAATGGGGGAAAATAACACGAGGAACACACGCCAGGGCCAGAACAAAGCAGTTTGTTTGAGAGACAGCATACAAACACTAACCATCAGACTGGGGTGTAGGTTTGTTTTTATATTTGGACTTGATAATTGTATGAGGGAGGAGTACAGAGCAGTAGACCATATTTCCTGCACCCATGCCAAACAGTTGGAGCCACATACAGGGTGGGGTGGTTTGAGGGGTGTGTGAGGATCACTAACATCCTCTATCCTCTTTTACCGGTACCCAGGACCTGGCTGAGTGTAGCCCTGACCGTAAGGGGGGCGGTTGCGGGCATATGGGTTAGCAGCTCCTGGTGGGGGCGTGACTGTGCTGCCTGGAGGCGGGGTGTATCCAGGGCGGGGCTGGTACCCTGGGCCTGGCTGGGAGCTGGGTGGCAGGCTGTAGTTGGCAGGCTGGGAGGCCTGGGAGGTATAGTTTTGGGGAGGGAAGGTTCCGGGTGGATACTGTTGGGCTCCCTGAGATGGATGAGGTGGTTGCTGGCCACCCTGGAAGCCCGGAGCTGGTGCCGGACCGGGGGCTGGAGCCTGGGAGGAGGGAGGCGCGTAGCTCTGAAACTGCTGCTGCTGTGGCTGTGGTGGGCCAGGCTGAGGGGCTCCAGGCTGGGAGCTGTATCCTGCAGACAGATATAGGAAGGGAGGGTGTAGAGGGGGAGAAGATGCACCTTACTTCAAAACACAGAAGCTACCTATTTTCTCTTTGAATCTTGTCTATTTTTAATCTTACCAGCGTACTGCATACCATACTGCTGCTGCTGCGGTGGGGCACCTGGTTGCTGAGGCGGGTATCCACCTGGAGCCTGGTACTGCTGATACACCTGACCTGTAGAAACAGAAGCAAGCATTGTTAGTACACAAGAAACACAAAAATGAGATAAACCAGATATGAGCCACTCTCCATGAGACATATGGCCTCACACACTAAATCCATATGTGATTTAACAAATTTGTACATTAATACACATTTAAACTACACATGCGTTTCTGTTTGCAAGATCAGGAACACTATTGTAATGCATCATTTTTCCAGCTACATGCAAAACAAAATAAATCCTACTTCCATAAACTTATTGACGTAGTTACAGTTGGAAGGAGTAAAGATGCGTACATTCCATGAAGAGATGCATTTACAGCTTTTTAATATATGACCAGAATATCGGAAAGGTTTTTGTTTGTTTGTTTTTTTTAACTTTTTTTTTTTAATTGAAAAAACAACAACAACAACAAAAACCCAATCGGATAGCTATCTGAGATGCATAAAGAAAATATGTCCAAATGGAATCTCTACCATCAAAACACATAACACATGTGCATCTGGACAGAATAACAAATAACTGCTTTAGTGAAAACACATGCAACTGCTTTGGTACAAGCATTTGATTCAAAAAGCCGACTGCCCACAGATAACAGTCTACAGCAGTTTACAGTAAGACTTGGCCGGAGCCAGGGAGCAGCTTGCAAATCCATGCAGACATAAACAAAAATCATGCCATCCTGAGGCTGACATGTGTCCATGATCGAGATAATACAGGCACACAGACATGAGTGACTCAAGTAAACCCTGGCATTTAAACAAGGAGTTGTCCTCTAGACTTGTCTCTGTTTGCAGACAGCGACTTCCTGTTACACTTTTATTAACTGACTTCACCTGCCCACACTGTGTATTTACGCATGTGAAAGACCGTCACCAAACTCCATCATCTCAATGACGTCCCTTGAAAAAAACGACTAAAGGCCTGCGAATACCCGAGGAAGCCTGGCACATCATGTTACACTTATTAACAACATCTGAGCAGCATGACACTTGATCAGCATTATCTTGCTCGACAGAGATGTCATGTAACATCTTTTTATGTTTCAGAAACAGAAACTTATTTGTCCTTGTTTTAATTTGCTCATCAAGTTTTACTTTGAATGCCTGAATGTTCAGCAAACCAGTAAAACTGGTACCTATTTTCCACACTGAATAAAGCAAAGCTGAAAAGAGACTGAACTGTCAAAGAACCTCGATGTACTCAGAAATAGTCATATTAGACTACATACATTGGTCTAAGAGATATTTGACATCTGAATATTTAGCTAGAAAGAATGTAGCTCTTTGGTGTCTTTTTAAAAGCACTGAAGTGGCGTGGCAGCCATCTGTTATATCACTGATGGCACCTTTAACATGACCACCACGGTCTTTGTTGTGTGAAAAGGCATGTGCGTTAAACTGGCCTCTTCTCAGGTTCTCCCCAGTCCATAATTCATCATGAGTGTTATGTAAGAGCGATGGAGGGATGTGTGGCTGTTAGACCACTTTGGCCGGGCAGTTCATTTCACTGCAGTGTAGCCATGAGGTCGGCTACGAGTCGGTTAACCGCTCACGAGACACACAATAACCAGGGGCTTACTGCACTGCTTCAAGGGAAAAACAAACCCAAGTTGGGAAAATGATGTTCATTGGAAAAAAGGAGCACTTGGCTGTAGTTCTGCTGACCTCTAAGCATGCCTCAAGATGGAGTTCTGAGAACAAGGTCCTATTTTTAATTTAAATAAACATTTCACACCAAACACACATCTGCCCATCTGATAAATGCTTCAAGCTAATGTTTGAGTTGTTGCTACAGCACATGTTTACAGTCTCCTTCTTTCTATCTTGCACAGATGTAAATTACTGCCGAAGGTTTGTCCACATCTGATAATAGGCTCAAATCTTTTACCATCTTCTTATGAATCTTGTTAGCAGCATTCTTATGGTAACAAGTAACCAAATCTTGTGTTAAATGGGATTTTAAGGCTACATTTAAAAAGGCCACACATGCTCACTTGGCATCCAGTCTCATTTATTAGTTTAGACTGGCTGTTCTTGTTTGCCCTGAGCATGCCATAGTGACAAACAGACTCATTGCAACCAGAGAAACAAATAACGTGAGGAGAAAGAGAGAGGAGTCAGAGAGGAGGCTGATCAGGATCTAGTTTGGTCTTTGTGTGTATGCAAAGAAAGCACAAACTGTTTCTTTCAGAGTCTAACAACCTGCTACAAAATTATTAGACAATATCAACAAAGAGCTCGGAATGTATGTAATAACAATTCTTGTCCCCTTTCACAGGTAGGTCAGAGTGAAACGTAGGGCACAAAAGTTGTTTTGACCCAAAAATCAATCTGACTCCATTGATAAGGGATATTTGTCAGTCCGATCAGATACTTGTATATTTATATAAATAAAACTGGAAGACCCCTGTGCATAGCGGTGTTTCGTCTAGGTGCCAGCTGGTGCAAAATAAATCACATATGACCAGTAGTGACTTCCATAGATGAAAATATAAAAATACCAGTGCACAATGGTATTTACTTTACAAGTAAAGCGAATCTGATGAAGCAACATGTGAACGCGTAGTTTGCTACTTCTGTTTTCAGCCTTATGGAATCCTACATAAACTGTATATTCTAGTGTGTGCTGGTATTTCTACATATTTATATAAATGTTGATGAATTATATGTCTAAAGAGCTGAAATAACAGTTGTAGCCTTCTTAATCTAACACACATATTTTTCATGAGCTACATGATCCAAATACTGAAGGTCCTGGTGACTAATTACACAAGAAAGGCTGTTTTTCTAGCTCTTACGTTACTGCCTGAAAAGAGACAACCATGACCGTCTTGCAGTTGAGCTGGCTGTTTGTGTGCAATGATGGTTAACTTGACTCAATAGGTCTTCCGTCTGAATAAACTGAACTCTCTCTGAGCCCTTTGGATAGGTCCTGAAACGCCCAGCCAAAACCACAAACTACCAGTTAAATAGAAGTATTCATACCACATGTGTGCAGATCTTTAGTCTCTCTTTTGCTCCAGTGGTCTCCTCCTTCATCTAGGCCAAACCTCAAGCTACAAACACAACCCAATCCACTAACAGCAATGTGATACACAATATAACATGCACCTCCGTAGCTGCACCTGCCCAGGCTTTTTTTTTTTTGCACAACAAAAGAAGAAACGAGCCAGGGAATTCCATAACGTTAACTGAGTTACTTTTGATAGAGGAAATGGACATAAAAGCATGGGAGAGCTTCTCCTCCACTGAGGTGGATTACAGAGGGATACTGTAATGAGAAAAATGAGTGAAATAAATCTCATGTGTTTCTGCCAAAATTCTGCCTCATCCTTTGTTCATTTATCTTTATCTGGGCTTTGGGTCTGGGTCCAACACGTGCACGATAAAGATTTTAGGCTGGGGAAAGCTGTGTGAAGGCCTCTGCTAAGTAAGATAAACTTTAACTTCCATGGATACTCTTGTTTACACAGTGTTGATTAGGATTCCACAGTGACTCAGGAAACTTTTCTGATTTATTGAGACTTGCTGCTTCAACAGCAGAATGGATCTGACTCCCAGAAACGAGAAACAAGCATTTGCTTACAGTAAAGTCTGTATATTAAAATCTGTAAACAGCAAACTTCGGTGAATATAAATGAGTAGAGAAAGGTGCTGTATGTTATTCCGGGCTGGCATTTGTTCTATCTAACTGAAAGCATTTGGTTTCTTTTAGTTTTCTTTACTTGTTCAAAACAATTTTCACCCACTTCATCACCAGAACTCCTGAGCTGACAGGATGACAGTAACACTGTTTGTAATCAAAAAATAAAAAGCAGTTGAAATCTAACCAACACAGTGCACTAAACAATGGTAGTGAAGTGTTTAGTGTTTAATGTCTGGAGCATTCTTTGATCCTAGTCTGTCATATTTATAGCAAATTACATTATCATTGTTTTCAGCATGGGCGCAGACAAATGTGGCATCAAATTACATCCCACGTACAGCGGGATTACACTGACAGTTTCAGTGTCTGCACAGTAAATCCTTTAGTCACAGATAAGCAGAAAACCAAAGGGTGTCATTTTACATAACAGGCTTACGTGTATGTAAAACGCTGTATGAGCATGACCACGGTTAATAGGCCTGCACTCAACATAATAAAAATTGCAGATCAGAGTGTTAATGATTTCTTAAGTGTTCCTTAGTTTTTGCGGCAGTACCGTGTTTGGAAGTCTACTAGTTGGGACTTTTTTACAGGTCTGACATCTAGGAATCGGGTTGTTCAGTCTGACTTGGTGCATCTTTGTGTGTGCATATATTTTTGGCCCTCTAACCATTTTTGGATTTAGATAAAAAAAGATTATTTTAAACACATTTATTCTACATAAATCTATACATTAGATAATTATTAGAACGCAGATTAACTTTTGAATTATGGCAAAAACTTTAGAGTGGAGTAACATATCTGTCTGGGTGGTACACTATTACTGTTAGGGCTGTTGCGGTGAAGAAAATCTGACCGTGGTGACTCAGGATGGCTCAGTAGCACGGTATGCGTTTTTATTGCACATCCTCTATCACCATCACAAAACAACAAAAAAAATCCGAAATTCCCTGTTCTTGTTAATGTGGTGTTGCTGGAACGGAGTTAAGTAGCTAATGTTATAATGTGGGGTTGAACTGTCATACACAAACACCACATGTGAAGATGATATGTTAGCAGGCTTATCTTGATCGACTCTTAGGGTTCAGTGGTGCAACATATCTACATTTTGCTGGAGGGGCGTTAGTAAACTCAAAGTGACATTGGATTTATGCATAGATATGTGCACGTGTATTTATGTAGGAGATTTATATACCTGTTTGGTATCAGAGCAGTTGCCATTGTTTCTGTCTGAACATGGAGTGAGGTGAGATCACATGCGGTTATGACAGTGGCCTACTATGTTCCGTGGCTGGCTTGTTAATATCGCAGTAATTCATTTTTGCGGTTATTGTGACAGCCCTAGTTACTCCCTAGTTACTGTTACTGTTAGAAACCAATACTACTAATGCAGAACGTTCTAAAGATTAACTAGCTGGCCTTTAAATTGGAGAATACCAGTTAAAATTCACCAGGAGAGTTTGAAAGACCAGCAGAAGCTTCTCTTTGGAAAAACAAAAGCGCTTAGATTTGTAGTTTTGAGCAGCACGACAGACATTGGCTCACTACAATGGGAGTGATGTTTTTATGAGGCTGTGTTGGTGTTAATTTTGGGAAAACACCCAATGTAACAGCACCACTGAAAAGAATGTGTAATTGCTTAAGTGCCCATCCTGCAGGGTCTCCGACTCTCTGTGGTCATTAAACACTATTCCATTGTGAAGTCTTGCTAACGCAGACATGAATCTGCCTCAGACTTTTGTGTATTCCCCAATTATGCTACATTAAACATAGCTTGTGTCGGGGGATGCATGTCTCACCATCTATGCCAGCTGGGGGTCCCTGCTGTACTCCAGGATAGGCAGCCTGTTGTTGGGGGGGCACCCCTGGCTGAGGGGCTGCAGACGAGGAGGAGGCAATGCTGTCAGGGGTTCCTGAGCGCTCCTCTGGCGCAACAGCTGGGGGGGCTACTCGTACGGCACAGAGGGAAACAAACATAAACATCTTTTTAAATGACAGCTTTACACTGAAACAAAATAAACACTTAGCGTCTTCTTTTTTAACAGTTGGACAGTGTGCAGTACCTGGGGCCTGGTCCTCGCTCAGGCCAAAAGCAGAGATGACATTCTTGTTGACCTCGTCCTGGTTCTTTAACGGGTCGAAGGCTGACATGCTGGCTGCACTGACTGGAGTGGCCTGCTTCACTGTGGGGTCGGCTGCCACCACTTTGCCTTCACGTCCATCGACTGATTCTTTAAACACAGGTACAGAAATGTTTACGAGGCGGCAGAGACAAAGGCAACATATGGCAAAATAAAGTATGTACAACTTTAAAAAAATTGAGACGCTGTGTAAATATAAATGTGGTGAGTTGCTAACTTTTTTGGACAAAAACCCAACTGAAAACAGTGAAAAGGCAATGAAGCTAATACTTTACCTCATGAACTTCATTTATTTTTGTGAACATATACTTATTCTGAATTTTATGCCAGCTTCATGTTTTAAACAATTTGGAACAGGAGCAACAAAAGACTGGGAAAGTTGCTGAATGCTTAAAAAAACATCAGTTTGAAACATTCCACAGATAAACAGGTTCACTGGTAACAGCTTACAATATAATTATGTGGTAAGAAAGGCTTAATCATTCACAAGGAAGAATTCACCACTTTGTGAACCATATGATTGTATACAGGATATTACTAGATGTGCATGCTTAGGAAAGCCTTGTAAATCTATTATTGGTGAACAAAACTTGTTCACAAATGATGGCATTCTGGTTTTGTTTAACTTTTCTCTTTAATCTGCGTTTTATGTTCAAGTTGAGTACAAAAAGAGATACGTTGTTACACCATTAACACAAACATGTAGCACAAGGTGTTTTTTCAAGCTTTGAGCGCTCAAAAACACTGCTTAAGCCTCGTAAAAGACCTTTATTATAACTCCTGCATAAAAAAATTCTGTTTGTCTCAGCATGAACCTTGATTGCAGACTAAAAATCACATGTTCACCACTGAACCTAACAAAAAATCCTCTTGTAATTAGGCACAAGTGTGCTGCATTGAAATAAAATGATGTAATTTTGAGTTTACCAAACTGCTCTAGCTGCTCTATTTGCCTTTAACCACTTAGTCAACATATCCACATTACTGATGATTGCTGCATCAAAATTTTAATGTGTTAACATTTTGTTGCTGCACCAACTGTCTTTCCTTTTGGCCTTTGGTCAAAAACATCATATGTGATTTTTGCTATATCATCCGGCTCAAGTTTTAATACAGCAGTCTACTACCATACTGTAATGATAGCATATGTTCCAAACCTAAATGCTTTGGGAGCAGTTATGATTACAAGGAAAACGTGTCTTGGACCTTGAGTGTGTATGTGTATGGGTATGAGGGCCACTATCAAACTGGAACCAGTATGTAATGAAACCTACAAATGTCGTGTGTAATTCCAGACAAATCCTCAAATGAAAAAAACAAAATAAAATAATTTATCCAACAATGGCTGACCCAAATAAACTGTCTCAGTTTGGTGCCAGTGTCTCTGTGGGTGGAGATATTACAATTCTGGCAGTGAGCATGTGGAATGTGAACAAGTGTTATTTGTTAACTAGGCCGCGTGATTTCCATTAGAGAGATTAAAAGATCTGAGACAAAGTTGTGATCTTACAATAAAACATGGAAAAGGAGACAAAGAGAAAGAGAGAGAGAAAGCAAATATATGCTGTTACCTGTGGCCTATGTTAAGATTATTTTGTCTACAATGCATATACATTTGTTGGATAATAACAGCATAGTAGTTTTAACAAAAGCACACAGCATAAACAATTTTCATGCGGATCCCTTGGATTATTTAGCTACGAGGTGTGACCAAGGTACAGTTCACAGCTTAAAAATTATTGTGTCAGTGCTCTCTGGTGGACAAATCATGTATTGTTGACACAGCTTCTAAACGGCTTCAGAATTATAGGTCTTTTCCACCACATGGTAAAGCTAGACTTGACTCACTCTGTTTTTATTTTCAGGTTCTCTACTTTGTTTTTAACAGTGAATAGTGCTCCCTTAGTGTAGGCAGGATTTCTAACTGATCATCATGGCGATGCCGCACTGCCTTAGCAGTTGGAAAACAATGCGGGAGCATTACTTTGGTCTTAAGAAGCTGACAAACTATAACCTGCATTGAACATTTACAGCCAAACTGACAATTTCACTGCTAAGCTCCTCTACTTAGCTTGTGGTATGGGTGTAACAGCACATGGTCATGTGTTTAGACATCACAGTTCGGTAGGAGTTTGGTATAAAAATTTCATCACAGCATCATCCTCCTTTTCCATTTTTATTTTTGCTCCCTGGAACAAGTGAGAAACACTGTAGACACGTGCATATGTCCATAGTTCACTGTAGACGATTTAGTAAAACAAAACAATCTGCACAGGGTGTTTTATTCTGAAAATTTAATGGATTTGCGGCTGTATCTGTGACTTCCTGTGTGCAGCTAGCCTCTCCCTAGCTTGTTGTTGCTTTCGTCTGTGACTAAATAGTTGATGGATTTTTCTGGGCATCGTTCTGCCAAATGACTTGTTT
>JAQFJA010000005.1:7352897-7363514 GCA_029874485.1 Naso brachycentron
AAGCTGCATTTCAACATTTACAGATTCTGATTATGTGGCTTGTATGGCCTAACATGGGCATGTATTTTTTGCCCCGATTTAAAGATTAATATGATTGTCAAAATGAACCAAATCAGGCCTCAACCTGTAATGTTTGGGTGAGGCTAACTGGTTGTTGGTAAAATGTAATTGATGTGTCTATGGTCTACACGTGAAGTCAAATAGCCGGAGGGATATTGCAGAACTGTGGATTTAGCTGGGCTGACAAATATTTAATATTAAGATTAGGAACCAGTATAACCAGCACAAAAGCCTTTATGAATACTGACTGTCGCTTTGTTTGCCTGCTCAAACAGTGCTATGCTACGCATTGCCATTCCTCCCCATATTAGTAAGAAGGGAGTGCAGACAACTTGTCAGCTGGGGAGAACAGCAGTCTTGTTGTGTGAAACAAAAGTTGGACTGCCCTCCAGTGACTGGTCGGTGGAACAGCTGATGTGAGACATCTAGGTCTATATTTTAACATGCTGACCAAATCACATGATTTAAAAGAGACATTTCCAGGCTTAAAGTGAGGTTTCCTTCAGGCAGAATTTATTTGCATGATTGTGCATATCTATGGAGGGGCAACAGAAAAGAAATACTTTAATATCTTACCAAACAAAGTCAGTTTGAGTATTCTACTGCACTGTATGGCGAAGGAGAGGTCGGAGCTGTCAAAGATGGTAATGAGGTCATCATCTAGAAAAAAGGAAAAGAGAGCTCAGATGATATCCTATGAAAAAAATGATCTCTACCAAAGAATACATTTATAAACAGTAGTGCAGTAGTTTTTTGATTCACAAGCGCTACAACAGCACACAAACCCGTCAATGGAAGCCCACGCAACCCAAGTCAATGAAAGGAAAACTTAATTGTCTGTACAAAAAATGACATCATATTTTGCAGTATTGGGCCGATAATTATGGTGCATCCCCAATACCAACAGACGCTACAATTGCATTCCTTTGTTGGTACTGAATGGTCAAATGACCTTGTCAGTGATTAGTATCATCATAATAAGCTACAACTTTTGTCATCATTCACACTTTGACCCTTGAGACCAGTTAGGTTAAGGCCTCGACACATGATCAGCGGTAAAACTGCTTTGTGCTGGCTATCTTATTGTTTTCCTATGGAGAGGGCGGCAGCGCCTGACTAAGCGGCACTGCTACCCATGGCATGGCGCACCCCTCAGAATTCCCCCCACGACCGCTGCGGTCAAAGTTTAAATTATTTCAAATTATTGAATGTTCCAATAATTTGAACTCTGACCTAGTTTGCCGCTGACCTTTCAAAGCACAACCAATGAGATACCAGCTGTATGTGACGTGGCCATAGATGACCTTGAGACGACACATACAAGGAGAGGAGAGAGAGAAAGATGGAAGAAAAATCTGCATCTCACTGACCAAGTTGAATTCTCCTTTTTTGGAGCGGCATATCAATATTTCATGCACCCAAAGTCTTTTAGGTTGTTTTTATCACCGCCGTCTGATTATAATGGCAAGTGCAAGAGCCGTCTTTTGAGACAAATTTAAATACAAAGCTAACAAACTCTTTGTCCTTCTCTCTCTCCTTTTCTTCCACTTTCCGTGTTGACAACCAGCATTGCTGTTGCTAAGCAACATGACTGGCTCTGAGCCACCGCTGTGCCTGCTCTCTGCGCCCTACCTGGGAGTGAGCAAAGATCTTCTCATGTGAAGGCCACTTCAGGGTCAGGGGAAGGCCTGTGTCCTGACTCACCTTCATCCTTGTATTTGATGGTGACCTCGTCATTACTTTGCAGCTTTCCTCTGAAGACACGCTGCATCATCAGCACTAGCTCATCGTAAGTAATATCTTCGTTATGGATCGGAATACGTCTGATGTCATCGCCCAGCTGGGCTTTGATGATCAGCTTCCCGCTCAGGTCCAGCTGGCCGTTCATGGTGCCGTCCGACCACTTCTGCTCCCACCACTTAACAGAACCAGAGGAAAGGTACTTTTAAAGACTGACTGATCAATGTGCCTGCTGTCTTTGCTTTCCTTTCTCCTTCTCAATGCTAATTAGCCTATTGAAATTTCAGCTCTTAAGTATGACAAATTAGCAAATGCTGCACTGAAATAAATTTGATCATACTGATTATTACAGTAAAAAGCTCTTATGTACGAAACCATGACAATTACAAAAACTGTAAAGCTTCCCTTTTCTAAGAATTTGAAGTATCCCTCACCCTTTAACAATGAGGCTATCTCCCTGCAGGGTTTTTACTCATTATGTCCTAAAATCTAATCAAGACTGTGTCAATGTCGCATACAACAATGTCATTCAATTTCACCTGAACTGCAGAGTCTAAGGGTCAAACATCACCCAGTGAGGTGGCAGCAACAATTCTATGTGATTACAGAACTCCTTATAGACTTTGACCCAAAATACCAACCATTTTGATAAGAGATCTAAAGCCTTCAACTGTGTTTAGTGGGTTGACAGTTATATATAATTTGATCATTTGCGTGTTAGACAGGTAAAGCCCCAGATTTTGTTTGGCCAGCAATCATAGATCTACAGCTACATCTTAATGACTAGTTACGTTAATTGGGACAAGCTAGCCTCGATAGTCTGTGATTGATCATATGTAGGTAAACTACAAGCTGGATTACCTATCAGCGTTACGTGCTGATCTTTAAGACTCGCCAATATACAGCAGTGAATTTAATACCAGAAAAGCTACGGCTTTGACTGTCCTAGCCAGATGAATAATTGGCCGGATGCTAAGGATTGTGTGGTAGCTAACGTTTAGCAGAACGTTAACTTACAGTAAACGTTATGTGGCAATAATGGAGATAAAACAAACTGGTTTCTAGTGAGATTGGCTCTATCTTATGAATGTTTACAGTCTAGTCCCTCGACATTAACTGTCATTGTCAAACGACAAGTCCAGTTTACACTGATAACCTTCCGTTAATGTAAGAAGCTCAATCGCAGTCATCTGTCAATGGCCCATAAACACCATTCTAGTGACTGCCAACGTTTGCTAGGCCGTTTCATCAATGCTGTATCAATGACAGTAACGTTACATTATATATTATGCATGCAGAGTACAAAACAACAATGTGGTTTATTTCTTGTTGTATATTTCAATAACACTGAGTGAAATAGTCTTTAATTTCATTTTACAGCAGTCGGCAAAAAGCCATTTCCTGTGTAACTTGGAATAGCTAACGTTAATGTTACTTTAAGTAACGTTGGGCACCCCTAGCTCGGTAAGTCAGCATAATTTTTAACTTAGAGATAGACTCTGCCCTCCTTAAAGTCAGAGGAAATTAGGAAGTGGTTTTGTATGTAACGTTAACTTCCTATGAATCAGTGTCGACACCTGTTCGGGTAAGCTAGCGTAGTCTAGCTCCTTAGTTTGTCAGCTAGCAAGCTAACTCCTTAGCATGCTAGATAGCAACATACTAACGTTACTCAAAGAAGGAGAGCACACAAACTGCTGCGTCCAAAACGGAATCGTGCTATAGCTGGAACGCAAATAAAATACAGTGTTTTACCTGAACCAGACGACTTGACCACGCTGTATTTCACAGGTTTCCTAAAACCGTGAAAACCTAATCAGTTAGCTAGCCTAGCTGGACCCGGGTGCCAGCATCAGGAAGTGCTCTCCTAACTGCAAACGTCAAACAGTACGTGGCATTCATTGTGCGCAGCCGCAGAGCATCTGGGACAAAGTGCGTTATGATTGACTCATCTGATTATAAGAAACAAACAGCAATTGTAACAAGTTAAATACATTTCATTTTATTTTTTAGTTTACAATATGTGTGTTCATGTTCACAGGCTTTAAACCCGTTCTTTTTTATGCAGAATGAAAATACGTTAAAACATTACAGAGCTAATGTGATTACCTTTATTTTTTAATGACTTTAACAAAAACTCAAGGGAAAAAATCTAAGAGGTAGACTTGATGAATGGGACAACATCAGCACACCTACAGAAAAGGAAAGCCCTCATTTCTTTATTACATTAAAGTAGCAATTTCTGAAGAAAATGTGTAAGTTGGTACATTGACATACAAAGTGATGTACTTTTGTAAATATGAACACCTCCACATCTGTTCACAAAATGGCAGTATCTTTGGAGTGACAATGATGTCCTGGTCAAAGAGGTCTGAAGAAGGGCTCTACCCGAAATGCCACCTGTGTGGGTAATAAATACTCGTTGGAGCATATATGAGTGTGTGGACTTTATTTCCTCTTTTTGCATTTTCTCAGTCTGGTCCAGCACCTCAGCTAAGTAGGTTTGATGTGCGTGCTTCTACCCCTTTATTGTCACAGGTCACAATTATTTACACTATTACTCTGGTGAAAAATAGCTATCTACTCTCAATGATGAAGAGAGTGCAAAGTAATTGAATGCATGTTTATGGATGTTGCTTTGATGCCACTCTTGACTGTAGGTGCTAGACACTTATTCAGCCATCCACTTAAAATAAACAAGTTCCTGAATAAACTGTACATCCAACTCTATTTCATATCTATGTCTCAAAGAATGCTATTGTCTAACAAATGATTTTACATGACTGTATATATATAGACATGATTAAAACTCATAACTAATGTATAAATTAAAATATAACAATTTTTCCAAGTAACAGCTCTATTCTCTCCTTTATTTCTTCTTCTTCTCCTGAGTGGTGTTGAACCATGAGTCTAACAGCTTTTTCATGTAATATAACTGCCAGGCGTGAACTTGAATAGCAGCCACCATGATGAGATACATAACAGTCACTGCTGAGAAGCCAAAAATGAAGCGGTAGGCCTTTCCATGGCGGTAGAGCTGCTGTGCTACAGGAAACATCTCCATCCCACCGTAAATGAGGGGTGCCACAGAGAACAGCCCGGCACTGATCATTGATAAGACCAAGTAACTGATATTGTTCTTTGGAAGTGAAAGGCTGCTACACAGGAGAGGTAGGACGCTGAGGAGATAGGGGTACTCCCACTGGTACGGCATGGACACTGTGTCATGTGACACTAGGTTAAAATGACTGACAGTCACCTGTGCCGCCACCAGCAGCCAGATGAGAAGGTGGACCAGGTTTAACTTCCGTACTTCTGACTTCAGGGAAGCACTGTAAAACATGACAGATGAGCGAGGTGTTTTTGTTGTTGTCCTTGCTGTACAGAAATGTCTGACTATTGTCAAGAATGGATAAAAGCTACTTGCCTCATTTGGTAATGCGGGGCCACTCTCTCCCTGTGTTTGAAGTCACTTCCATTGGTACCAGCAGCTCTTGGGCCAACACGTGATGTCATGTTGAGAGAAACCTACTGACAACAAAACAAATCTTTTTATTCTTTTCTCTTAAAAAACAAAAAATGAAATAAATAAATAAAAAAATAAATAAATCACGTCTTTAAAATAATCCCAATCTAGAAGCCTAACAAGGACTGTAAGCTTTAGTAACTTTACTGATTTATACACTTGGTCTATAATATGTACAAAAATAGTGATAAGTGCCCAAAACAATTTTCTAAGCCATAATGATGTCTCTGAACTGCTTGTTTAGCAGGAATAATATAAGATACTGAAAGATGTTTATTTACAAGGCAAAAAGATGCTAGATGCTCAGAGGAGAAAAAAGAAGGAAGGATCACATGAAATCAACCACAATAAGCTTGACCGTTATCAAATTCTGATATAAAGGGACTAACAACTATTTGAATTGAAAATGATCAATTTCAGGCAGATCAGTTGGGCTGTTTTACCGACAAGCTAGCGTGCTAGCTGCTGTTGCTAGCTAAACTAATTCAGCATTACCTTTAAACTAATACGGTGTAGGTACAATATGTCAGGGCAAGCGTCGTTGTACCATAACAACCGAATTCTACAACATGCAGAATTTTGTTTGGAGACAATGAATACGATGCTTACCCGGCGTATTTCCTTAACGTTTGGCTAAGCTCCTTGTTTGAATTTGTACTAACAAAAGATGTGCCAAATGGATATTGTAAACAGGTCTGCGCATGCGCACAACCTCAACCAAAAGACCTCCCACCGCAGCATCAGCATCTCCCATAAAGCCTGCTGCACAAATGACGTCCCATTCATAATTTCAATCAAAACGGACCCTTTCAACTTAAAAAAAGACATTTTTATTATGTTAGTTAATATTCTGCTTTAGAAGTGCAATTTTCCCCAAAACAAATTATGCGGACATAGTATGCCTGGATTTCACTGGGCTCCATTAAAAAAAAACAAAGTTACCAACCAAAAAGAGGTTTTTAATGACATATTTGGCCAAACCAGTTAATTCAACCATCATGAACCATACATTTAAAGCTGAACTGCTGATTCTCCACATTGTATAGCCCTTGAATTACATCAGAATGACTAAGCATCTGTGTCTTGCATGTCACATTGTATTACCATATCAGTAGGCCTACCTTAGGTAACCTGTAGGTATCCAGCTTTCTGGCAGATTAATCATTTATCAAACATATTACCTCAACATGAAGAAATCGCACTCGATTAGCCCATTTCAATCAGGACAAGTGTGACTTTAATATCCTATTGATATTTTTCATCAGTGAATTTAAATAGGTAATTTTCATTTGACAGTAGGCCTATGCCTAAGCCTTAGTAAAAATGGGTTTGATTTATTTTCTGTTTCGAAATAAAGATGTCAACACCAGGTTTTAAGTAAACAAATTTTATTTAAAAAAAAACAACAATATGAACAATAACAACATAAAACATTAAGACATACAATTTTTGGTTACAATGAAGATATTAGCACCATAGTAAATAGGAGAAAAAATGATTTATTTTCCATCAGAAGTTGTCAGGCTCTATGTCCCTGTCATTGCATTGCTATATTATTGACATAACTGTTGTGATGAATTGTTGCCACATTTAGTACAATACAAATTAATTTTGTATTCCCTGCAAATCCAGCAGCAAAACATACTAAATATATCACACAAGGATGCTGTGGGACTTATTTTTTTTTAAAAAAGTAAGAAAGAGAGAAAGAAAAACTCATCTCAGAGAGACTGGATGATAATCTTATTAATGAAGTCTTTCATTAATTTGTTTTTCAAGAATGACAATCTCTTACATATAATTATTCTGCTGTTACAACTAGAAATGGGTTAGGCTTACGGAAAAGCAAAAGAGTATAGAGATTTCTTTGACATTTCTTATAAAAATATGAGTGATTGGAGCACAGTAAAATCCCTGTAAAGTTTTATATTGTAGTTACAACTGTACAACTGCACATATTCACAGCAAGTTCTGGACTTTCTGGTATTCCTGGTTTAGATGTCAGTTGAGTGGTTTTCATTGCTCAGGGCAACTTGCATTTTTGCACAAAAATACTTTATTTTCCAACACCCATCAACCTTTATGCAAACACTGAAACATAAAATTCATATTACATTCTTACTCCTTGAATTTCACTCTTAGGAGCAATTGTCAGTCAGCAACATCTTACATGCATGGTATTATGTAATTGCCATCAGCAGTTCACCATCAATACCAAGTGTCCCAATTAGGGCCTTCACACACCTGAAGCTGAAGTCATTTAGGTTGGTCCCACTGTATTATGCTCATTTAATTCTCTTTTATTTTAAAGATGGTGTTGGATCCTATACAATGCATACTTCCCCAAAACACAGTCATTTGCAGATTACGTGACCAGAAGTACATTTACCTCAAATCATGCACCAGCCACTGAAATGCAAACCTTTTAATGCATTGTTATTCTAAAAAGATCATTTTAAAGCGATATGTTACTTAACTGCGACACGCAGCTTCGAAAACGAAACGAAATGATGCATGTCAATGTGGCGCACAAAACAGCAATTTTAGTAAAACAGAGTTGTATTTTACAGAGAAAATGTTCTCTGGTTTTCCCTCTGATGTCCTTCAAGAGGTTCCTGAAAGCAACATGCACACTGCCTGTAGACCAAAGCAGCAGCTGCAGCACTGGGTAGTTGTTGGGGATAGCTCCACTAAATAAAAGGCTGCAGACAGACAGAGCAGTTGTAGGACATCAGAGGAAAAATCAGAGAACACTTTCTCTGTAAAATATGACACAGTTTTACTAAAATTGTTGTTTTGTATGATGTATTAACGTGCATCATTATGTTTAATTTTTCAAAGACGCGGTTTATATTTAAGTTATATATTTTTGCTTTAATTAAATGCTTGTGAGACAAAAGCAGAGAGACAAAAACTGCGTTCCTTTAATGGTATGAACAGAAAAAAATTGTGTTTCCTACTAAAAAGAATGTCTGTGTTCTTCTGTATTTCACATTCTTCACCACATGGGGTAGCTGCCAGTTTCAAAGGGGGTCAGGAACAAATCTGTCATTGTTGCAACAGTGTAACCCAACTTGTTTTTTCTTTTATCTTTGGCATACCTTCACATGCTCTGTTCATATTTTTGTTCCTAACAACAAATTAGACTTTTACGGGGTTTCCGAATCCCTGTATATGACAACATATATGCATTCATCTTTAACGTGTTCTTTAAATATATTTTTTAATTACTTTCTTTTATACAAGCTTGTAAAGAAAACTTTATGCTCTCTCAATTGCATGGCTATAAGGATATACAGAATTATAGTTGCTGTATGTAGAAATTCATACATCAGATCTTAGGATATTTTATCTTGTCTTCTCGTCTCTGCTGGCAGAATCAATAGCTGTTGACTTTACATTACAAATACTGCTCAGTCTGAGGTGCTTTATGATCACGTTTTATACCTTGCAAAACTATTCTCCCGCTTTGATCTTACTGAAGCTCTAGAGTTTGTGGAATTACATTGGATATAACAAATACCCAGAAAAGGACGAATGCACATACTGCCCAGCATAGAGTCCTGCAGCCTGATCTGAGGGCAGCTGAATATACACGGTGTCCCCAGTTTGTAGAGGTAATACTGCACTCCCTGATGCTTGATCTAGGAAACCTTTTTTGTATTCATCATATGTATACATCACTGGCTCATTGTTCCTCATCAAAGCCACCCACACATTAGCTCCTTTGCAGTGAATGTGGTAGGCAAAGTAATAAATTCCAGGCATGTCACAGGTAAAAATTCCTGTATCGGGGTTGTAGTTTTGGCGACCATTGTACAAGAGCTTGTCAAAGATGACTGGAGTGCCTATAGGTGGGAAGGGAGTAGTTGCTACTGCAGTGAATGCTGGCATTTCCAACCCATTGGCACCCATTACCTCTGCCCCATTGCCTCCATACTTGCCCTTCTTACCATAACCACCAGCCTTAACACCATCTAGTCCAGGGCCCATATTAGAGAGCACTCCAACCATGTCGGGAGACAGACCAGTTTGTCCAGGTGGGCCTGGTGGTCCAGGAGGGCCAGGCTGACCTGGTTGTCCTGGAGGTCCTGATGGGCCATCTCTCCCTGGGGGACCCATGGGACCAGAAAGACCTGGACTTCCCTCGCCTGCAATGCCTGGGGGACCAGGTGAACCACTATCTCCTTTTGGCCCTGGAGGTCCAGGAGGTCCAATTGGTCCTGCTACACCATCCATTCCAGGGATTCCTTTAGGACCTTGAGGTCCCACTTCACCAGGTAATCCGCCTTGTCCTTTCTGCCCAGGTTGTCCTGGAGGACCAGGGGTTCCTGGTAGACCTTTGTGCCCATCGTCTCCTTTGGCACCACTTGGTCCTGGTGGACCTCTTGGCCCTGGCTCTCCACGCTCTCCTGGCAGACCGTCCTTACCGGGTATCCCTGGAGCACCAGGTTCACCCTGAGCACCGTCAAGACCTTTAGGTCCTCCTTCTCCACATTCTCCTTTGGGACCAGGTGCACCAAAACCTCCTGGAGGTCCCATAGGACCTGGAGGACCTGGTGGACCATTTGGTCCTGGGGGTCCAAGCATACCAGGTAGTCCTCCATGGCCCTTATCTCCTTTTGGTCCTGGAGATCCAGGTGGCCCACCCATACCTTTATCACCCTTTGGTCCTGGGAGTCCTGGTTTGCCAAATCCAGGCAGTCCTGGCTTTCCTGGTAAACCTGGTGGTCCTGGATAACCTTTCCCACCTGGCATGCCTGGCTGTCCTGGTAGGCCATTTTGACCTGGCTTTCCTTGACCGGGTACACCTGGTGGGCCTGGCTGTCCTCCTTCACCAGGTGGTCCTGCTGGTCCTTGCTCTCCAGGATGTCCTTTGTCTCCTGGTGGTCCTTGTGGCCCTGGTGCCCCATTTAACCCAGGTTTTCCAAAACCAGGTAACCCTCTTGGGCCAGCAGGTCCTGGGAGCCCTGGGAGCCCTTTGTGACCAGGTGGTCCTGGCTGGCCCATTCCCTTGTCTCCCTTGGGTCCTGGTAATCCTGGAAGTCCTGGCAGACCTTTGTGACCTGGCTCTCCTTTGGGCCCTGGCTGGCCTGGTAGGCCCTGAACCCCTGGTTTACCTATTCCCGGCAGGCCAGGTGGTCCAGGGGGACCATGAGGCCCTGGCTGTCCAGCTGGCCCTTCTTCACCCCTTGGGCCAATTTCTCCTTGTGGCCCAGTATCGCCATTGCCTCCTGGCTTGCCTGGTAGTCCTGGCGAACCTGGTTTGCCTATTCCAGGAACTCCTGGTG
>JAQFJA010000005.1:7388004-7400650 GCA_029874485.1 Naso brachycentron
AAACAGTGGGTTACTGTCTGACTTGTCTCTCTGACTGCATTGTTGTTTTTTGTCACTTATGTGTACACACACACACACGCACGCAAACGTGTTCCATGTACAGTACAGGGAGTTCAGTGTAAGCAGACAGACCTCCTACAAGTTGACCCTTGAGTCTCAGAATAGTACAGATACTGCAGTTTATTTACTTTGTCTTGGAAGATGAAACACCCATTAAATACGCTTCTCTTCCCCAGTGAGAACTACTACCATAACAAATAACATGGCCATTTTCTCTTTACCTTAATATTCCATTCTTTTTTTAAAGTGGTTAATGGGCAAAGTTAAAGGTTAGATCAGAATATCTTGAGAAGAATAAAGTCTTGGCTCAGTGCCAGGGAGATGAAACCTTTTATTGCATTTGTATAAAAAATGAATTTGGCCTGGAAAAGTTTACACAGGGTTTTCATGCAGAATGAAAAAGAAAATACACAGCACCTGGACAAGGAATGTGCCAAGAAAGCCAAGACTGTTTTAGAATATTATACAGGAAAAACTGAGAAAAACAGCAAATCCTCAAATATGAGAAGCCAGAACTTGAAAAAGTATACAGGTTGTTTTTTTTTTTGATGATTGATTAAAATGAATAATTGGAAAATAAAATTGTTGATTGTTGCTTACCAATGACTAACTGGTGAAGAACTTGTATTGCTAACTGTCCTATGTTAACCCAGGATCATGATTAATGTAAATTCTGAGGCTAGCAATTTCATAACCTTGTGCCATTCCCTATCCATGCTGAATGAGCTGCGAATGTGTTTCCTAATCTTCTGTAGATGTGTGTGCAATATTCCCTGTCTGAGGGATCTGTATGTAAATACCACACTAGCTTGGCCAGATCACTGTTTCAAGACTCTGTTTATTAGTCTCTTTTGCATCCGATGGTCTCTTGTGACATTTTGCGTTTTCTGCGTATCCTCTTCATCTCAAACCCCTCATACCTTATACAGAGGAAGCTGGCGGCTTAAATAAGTTAAATAAAAAAGAACGGCCCTTTGTGTAATATTTGCAGGACCCTGTTCTCTTGCAGACAATAATATTTATTTTTAGAGAGAACACTACAATGACAAGTATGCAGTGTGTGTGTGGGGGGTAACGCATTTTTCTGTTGTTGTCTGTAAGCAGTTATGTAAGACATTACTGCTGCTAATTCAGTAATCACATTACGATTAATAATCAATTATCTAATTACTTGCGTTACTTTAAGTTCTTCAACTACCCTATTTTCACAACTTTGCTGGTGGCTTTGTTGTATTAACGCGCTTGAAAGAAAAATCTTGTGCGTGTCCTTTGTCCTCCTTATTGGATTAGGGATTTCTGCTGATATGGACATATGCAAGTTTTAACATTACTTTGTTACTTGGCAATTAAGTGACAGTAGCAATGGAAAAGTAATGTGACTAGTTGTGTAACTAATTACTTTTGCCAGTACAGTAAATAATTCAGTAAATTAATGCATTAATGTTTATAAAGTAACTAGTAATGTGAAAAACATTAGTTTTTTAAGTAACTACCCCAACACGGCAAGTATTGATGAAACAAAGCTGCATACTTGTGTGCAGATATGTAAGGGTATGAAAATTTAACATCACGATTATAGGTATCGTTAAACTGTGTTGAAAATACTTTCTTCCTGCACTTTCTGCAGACAGGATATCCAAAGTTAATTAACTTCCCCTCAGCACTCTTATAAAACCCCAAATATGTCCACAATTCTGAATTAATCCTCTTGGACTGCTGAAAAATATCCTGAGCAGCGCTATCACTGCCTTCCGCCATGTTTTCACTGTTTCCATGTTGCTGCTGCATGTGCACACCTGTGTCTGGGACACCGTTACCAGTTTTGGTTGATTCTAGACATTTTTAACATGAGCTTGACACCATGGTAATCAACCTGCAATTTCAGTGATAATTTAAAATTCATATGTTGACACTAACCATTGGAAATTTCACTGTGGTTAATTGTGAAACCATATTGTGCATATTGAGCAAGCAAAATTAAGTTGATATCTCACAATTTCATTCATATTGAAGTACAGATAACAGTGGTATCAATTTAACTCATGGCTAGAAAAGTAAGCAATTTTCCTAAAACTATTCCTTTAATGGAAACAGGTGAGCGTGGGCCCATCAAATCTGCTATACTTTAGCTTTTCAGTTCTTACTGTCAGTACATCACTTATCATTCTTCATTTATCTTTTTGTGTTTATGCATGTTTTTATACGTGCAGATAATGTTAAATGAATTCTTTGTTCAGGTGTTTATTAGCATGTATTCCCAGTGAAGCATGACACCAGTCAGTTACAGTCACCGCTTTTTTTGAGGGTCAACCGCTGTTTATTTAGTCTTCAGATAAAAAGAGCTTGTTCCTAAAGATCCCATTGCAAACTACAGCAGAGTCATCAAACAGGAGAACAACCATCTGTGTGCCAGGACTGATTACTGCTGTCTGTATGTATGTCTTCCATAAAATGTCTATTTGTGTGAGGAGGTATGTAGGAAGCTGAACATGTGATGTATGTACACATGTCAACTGTCCCACTGGAGGGTGCTGTGCTGTGAAGAGGCACTGTGGTTAATGGATATATAGTGATGGACCACCAGCCATGATCTCCCATAAGACTCCGGCAGGATGCTGAGACAGACTCATCAAGTCACATGTGTTTATTTAATGGAACAAAAAATACGGAACAACGCCGTAGCCAAAAAACCACATTTCCTTCCACATTGCAAAAACCGCAACCACAGACCCTCCGACTCTTAAATTGCACTATTCCTGTGGCAGAATTTAGTGATGATGGATGGAGGATGACACATAACTCACATGCACTCATGTATACTCAGACACATGCACACAAACAAAAGGTACATGCATGGAAAACACTTGTGGATTCAGTCACTGACTGAAACACACACAGAGCTTCTACTGTCTGAATAACCAAAGTTACATGGCGTATGTTGAACATAAATCTGAGGAAGAAAAATAATCATGTGGGCCCTCACAGTAATCACAGTTAAACACACGTGTGTATTGCTGCTATACAGTAACACCTGAGTCAAGTCAAGCAGAGGTCTTCTTTCACTGTGCAGGTTGTGGTAGCTCCTGATTAGATTAACAGTTATTTGGTATCCATGCATCCAGACTAAATTGTATTTGTGCATTGCTCTGATACCTCACATTTAATTTTTAATTTCCAAGAGGTGTTATGAACAAGCCCTGAACAAAATATCTGGACCTACTAGTACAGACCTAAAGCCAATCAAAGTATATGTAACGTAGTGCTAAGTGAAATGTGCAGGCTGGGGTCGTACTTCATCTGATATAAAGCAGGAAAAAAATGCTCACAGATATTCCTAAATTACAGGTTTAGACTAAAATGTGTCTGAAAATTTTGAGGTGAGAAACAATAACAGAATCTTGATTCATGTTTGATAATTGTTTTCTTGTTTGACAGTTGATCTGAGTTTTATGAGACTGTTGAGTTGTACTGAAACAATCACAGCAGCAAATTACTTTTTAAATCTGGACGGGAGAACGCTCCTCTGTCAGTTATCATACTAAACCCATACCATACCAAAACCAACCCATACCAGTCTGGCCAGAGTGAATAAACTATGAGCTTGGTAGCAGATTGGTCTAGTTTTAGTTTTATGGTTAATATTTATGTTTACCATTGTTTTCGAAAATTAAAGTAAAGAAAAGCTCTGAGAAGTGGCTGCAAGCACATCTGCTTTTCTTCTGGACCTATGATTCACAATCCTCTTGCTCTAGTGTGCCCACCAGTGCTGCTTACGTAAGGTTAACTGACGTGAGAGCTGTACGCATCGAGATAGTTGAGCAGAAGGAATTCAATGTGCCCTGTTTGAAACTCAGACTAAAGCTCAAACGTGTGGGACTCAGATGAGAAGTCTATTGAGCACCAAAATCGACAGATATAGCAGATGTGTCAGAATTGTAAGCCTAGTTATCATCCTCTGTTTCTGTTGTTTGCTAGCTTTTTAGCTAAAAAATACCAATAAAAAGAAATATTAGCTGAAAGTAAAATGCTTTCTGTAACTGTTATTTATAGTTTTTTATATGTCGAGTAATAACATAGAAAGTTAACATAGTTGCAATGTTATCTCATATTTTCTAATTCTAGAAATACCTTGACAAATAACACTATTCACCTTAAATGGTGCCCATCAGTCCTTCTGGCTCACAGACTAATACATTGCTAAATAATGTTTATGTATCAAATCATCAAAAATCATTAATGCTGGTTCCTTTCAGTTTATATTTCAGGTTTTATGTGCACACACTTTTGATAATGTTACACTACTTCATTAACTGTTTCATTAATTGATATGAGGTTTTTGTTTGTTTTGTGAGTAAATTTTTTATCTTTAACATCACACAGATCTTGGATAAATATAGTGGAGTAAAAACTATATTTCTCCCTGAAATAGAAACAACATATTGAATACAATGTTGCTCAAAGTGTAAAGCACCACAGTAATATACAAGTATCTCAAAACTGTACTTAAGTACAGTACTTGAATATACAATATGTATTGGTTACTTTAAAGGTATAGTCTGTAGCATTTTTAAAATGGTGTTGACCGTGTGCACAGCCCCGCCCTCTGCCTGTATTTTGATGTTTATCTGGATGTTTCGGGGCGGGGAGTGGATGCGTTTCCCCCAGTCAAGGACCACTTAGGTGAGGTTGGGAGTGGATAAAACATGGCGCCTGGATGCAGTTCAGACTGAAGAATGATGGATGCAGACGTAGTGGCAAAGAAAATGAACTAAAGCCCTAGTGAAGTGAAACGACAAGTGCACAAAGCTCATTTCAGAATGAGAATGAATCTCAGTTTGGCTTTCATCTGCTTCTGAGCGCTGAAGGAGAGGCTGGGGATGAAGAGCAACACAGAGTTGGCCTGCTTTCTGTGAGACAGACAGGTGTCAAACAACTGTAGTTAGCTTGTGCTAGCTTGCTAAATTACCAACTTTTCCATTATAACAAATGTAATATTTCCATGTTGCTTGCTGTGAAGGTACAAGCAGTATACATACACAGTAAGTCCAACTATCAACCAATGCAAATAACTTTACGTTTAAGCCTTGAGGCTGTGCGGAGTTTGGGCTGTGAATCATTTTCTGTCTAAAACACAAGTCACACTGGTTACTGTGGCTTTCCCAAATCGACATTGTGAGCTGACTGTTGGAGACTCATTGTTATGTAAACTTGTACTCTCATGTCTGTAACTGTAAAGCTACTGCTGCAACTTGCTTGCTGTCTCAATTTATGCTTTCAGTCAGGGGAGAAGGGGCCCAATGTGAATGCTGTGTATACAAGCAGCAACGAACCATGCTACTGACTCTCTCTCCCTTTAAATGGTTGTAGACATATGCACAAACATACATGTTGTGCACATACATGTTTGTTATAATGACAAATCCAACCTTCATCTCCAAAATATCCTTAAACTAATTCGACCGAAGAAATAACAAATATGCCTGTGGAGCCTTTTTTGTAATTAAACCTTCCCACATTTGAAAGTCAACTGGTCCTTACTTTGATCACTGATGGCCTTTCTACAACTACTAAGAGGACAGATTTAATGACATTACCAGACAGAAGCTGAGGCTCCTATTTAAAAGGAACAAAGAACTTTAAAATGAGACAACTGTCTGCTAGTCTGTTCCTAAATTGACCTAGAATCTCATTGACGACCAAAACATATTTTGCACATATTTAGTGACACATTTCTGGTGAGAGAGCTGAAAAGACTGTGATATTGTTTTAAACCAGGGCAAAGGGAGAGTAACTTGAAAGTGACTGATTTGAATTTATCTGAGCCCTATACTGACTCCTAGTGGAGATGTTTTGTAGTACACAGATTTTATTCCCTGGAACAGATGATCTGTAAAAAGACTTGCAACAATAACTGTCATAGCAACACATGAAATCTGATAAATTCCTTTTCATTTTGTCATTCGACTGTATGTCAAGATCATTTGAAGTTGCTCATTTGGATTCATCACGAGAGTCCAGTGTACCTGTGGGTTGGAGTCACCGTGGGAACTCTTGACCCTGTGGTCACTGTCTCGACCTCGGCTGAATTCCAATGCGATCCAAGTCCAATCCTCCCTTTATGGTCGAGAGTGTTAGAATACTAATCAGGTTCCTGCTGCATCTGTTGACCCTCTCAATCTGAGCGGTCAAGAACAGCTACATGATGAGCTTTCAAAAGGTGGCAGGAAATTCCATGTTCCTTCAACAACAGATCAATAACTTTAATAACCGTATGGTCTTTGATTTATGCCCTTCAAAGGTTGTCATGATGTGTTGAACACAAAACTTTTTCAGCTGTTATCTAATTACATTAGTGAGCAATAATTTTTGATTAAATGGTCTGGCACACAGTCAGAAAGTAAAATTTATTTACTTACACAAACATGTCATAAAAAAAAAAAAAGAAATCTGATGTGTGATGAATACAGACAGTCTCTCTCTTGTGTGAGAGACAAATGAGGTTAAAATGTAAACACATTGTAGTAGCACTGGGGTGATCGATCCCTAAATTAGCGAATAAAGAGTATACTAAGGCTTGTTTTGATTATTGAAATTTAATGATATTTGTTCCTGTGCCCACATGATAAATTAAGCAAATGAATACTTTCTGATTTAGCATCAATAACTGCTTCAACACACGATTAACATGCCTGTTGTTTACCTTTAAAAACTGTTCTATGTTTAAACATGCATGGTATTTAGTTATGCAACTCCTTGGCCATCCACAGGAGGAGCAAACTGCACTTCTTGAGGAAGCTTCGATTGTTGTGTGCAGCAAAAGTTTTTCACAAGGCGAAAAAAAAGTGTAAGTCTGCTGCTCCCTCCACATAGAACGAGTTACAAAAAGACCTGAAACTTAATAAACTGGTCTCGTTAGACGCTTTCAAGAGGATGTTAAATGACTTGGAGGCAGTAGATGTTCTACCTGATATATTTATGATTGTAGTCAATTTTGTGAAATATTTGCTGCTTTACCTGTTATTTCATGTTTTTTTTCTTAATTGAATTCATGTATCTTATGTTTATTTGTATGTACGGCTGTTCACTGTCTGTCTGAAACTTTAATGTCTGTGCTGCTGCCTGTCTTGGCCAAGACACTTTGAAAAACAGATTTAAGATCTCAATGAGGTTTTCCTGGTGAAATAAAATAATAAAAAAGGTCCATCATGGCAAGAACAAAATTCGTTACAGCAGTCTATCAGAGCAGATGACTCCTCTGTGGTAACTGGAGCAACTTTACAATCTCTATTTAGCATTAATGAACTCAAAGACCTTCTCTGTACATGATAATACATGAGAGATCAGATTCTAGTCCTGATAGCAGACAGACTTTGTGGTGTCGCCTATCCTACATTGCACAAAAGCTTGGTTATACCCATTGTTTCCTGTACTTATGTCTTCCTGAGTTGATTGTTTTGCAGACCTGGAATCAGCAGGTACAGACATGATCCAGGCATGTGATGACTCAGCTCTCAGTAACTGTCTTTCTCCTAAACGGCTGTGCCAAACTCTTATCAAATCGTCTGTCATGGGAATGAAAAGGAAGGTCTCTTGATACTCAACTCACCGTCACTATCAGACCCACATGCAGTAGGCCTATCTAATCATGCATAGTGTTAAAGCGGTGCTTTGGCTTGCATTAAACAAATACAGTACATTGTGTAAATAATGTATAACACTCATTTTAGGTACGACATTGCCTGTGTATGCTGACAGACTAATCTAAGCAATATTACAACAAGTGTGCTCCTGCCACATAGGAGCATGATGTAAAAACAGCCGCCTGCATCCAACTTGTTATGTTCCTCTGTGACCACCGAGTGGCACAATCTAGTTTTAGCAGTACTTCAGCAGTGGACTGGATTACCTTTCTTAAAAAATTTGCAGCTTTCCAGCATAGATCCTCACTGTAACCTTTCATCACAGCCTTATTAATGACAACCAATTAAAAATATTAATGTCTTAATCCAGTTCAGAGATCTCTTGTAGAGCTCCAATACACAAGACAATGTTGTTGTTTAACAATAATGTGTAACTGCTCTTGGTTAAGATGGTAAATCTTTGACATTATACTTATACTATATTTTGCCCTGCTACATTTTACTGTACACCTAGAGTAAGCAATCTGAAGGCAACATCTGTTCAACACAACAAAGACTGTTCTCTGTATTGATCAAACCTCCGGGGCTAATAAAAAACCCTGTTACTTCACATTTCATGAACAATGTAATACAGTAGTTCTACAGCGAATACACTTTTTAAACTTTTAAGTTTATGATGTTTTTTATTGGTTGAGAAAGCTTTTAGAAAAGTGGCAAAATGTGAGTGAGTGTGAATCTAATACACCACCATCTTAAACTATAAACTACAAAACATCTCTCTAATAATTAAGAAACATTTATATTAAACTTCTTATACCCTGTTTAAAGACTAAAAAAAAATATGTGACATTGTTTACCAGATTGGTGCCTTTGACTTTCCCTTAAAAAGAATTACTTTTAAGTAGGATTTTGAGCTGTTTGAACAAGTCACGAAAAAACCCCAGCTGCAAAACACGGTGAAATACAATAGATTTTCATTTGAGCACTAGAGTCAGGATGATAAGATTTCTGTTTTTGGAGTTTTCTAACAGTTTGTTCACAAGAGCTCTCTGTAGTTCAACTGACCGCATACACAAGTCATGTTTCTGTTACATTCTGTGCATTTTTCTTTGCTTCTTTGTGGGTTTTTGGCACACAAAAGGAGTATATACATTTAATTTTAGCTTAAATAGGTACAAATACACAAGCTAATACAACCTAATACCACTGTTCTGCTCTCAAGTTAACTTTTCTGATAACTGCAGCATATTGATTTAATCATCTACTACCCTCACTTTGTATGCAGCTAGGGAGGAGAAAATAATACAAAAACCTCTTAACGTTATGTACGTCAGTACAACACACCTTTAATTGTCACAATGTATAAATTCATTCACGTTTTAATCAAGAATCAAACATTTCCCATTTTGGTGTTTTAGCAATACTTTTTATCATTTTCATCAAATATGCAAGCCCGGTTTGTGGCAGAGGGAAAGATCCTTACTTCAGATTAGGTCAGAAAAAGTTGTATCTGTTGGTTCCCAAACAATGAGGAAGTGAACTAACGTTAACAAAACACAGCTTAGAAAAACGGAGTGCAAATATACTTACTGCACAGCTGCAGGAATCCACTTAAATTCTACAAAATAGTATGTTGTTCATACTGGGCTTTTAAAGAAACTTGTAAGAATGCCCCTCAGGGGGGTGTCTTGATGGGCAAGTCCGCCACTGTGAATATATTGGAATTTCCCTTGTGTAAATGTGTCATAGAATTATAGATAAAGAGTGTAAAAAGAAACAG
This sequence comes from Naso brachycentron, assembly GCA_029874485.1. Taxonomy (NCBI): domain Eukaryota; kingdom Metazoa; phylum Chordata; class Actinopteri; order Acanthuriformes; family Acanthuridae; genus Naso; species Naso brachycentron. The sequence continues at coordinate 7,397,485 of JAQFJA010000005.1, forward strand.
TGAGGCAGAGGGTGTGCATGGGAGAGAATGCAGGACAATTACAACATGAGTGACTATCTGGCTTACTTTCTAAACATTACACTTTCTTACACCCTAATGGACATCTGCCTACAATCTGCACATGGAAATAAAAACACTGTCTTTCTCACACACACACACACACACACACACACACCATCCATCCATCCAACCGTCCAGAATAAAAACTCTGAATCATCTGACATATTACTCACAGGCTACAGGCTAAAAATTGTGTTTGTTGCTACATGTTACTATTGGTTACTCTGACAGTTGGATCACTTTAAAGTTCTCTGCCAAGTGAGGGTGTATAGTTTACAATAACAAGTGAGTATTTTCCCCCAATATTGTTTTGCCTAAATATTCAGAAATGTCCAGCTAAAGCTGAAGTGTGTGACGTACAGCACCCACTCACGGATCAGGCACAGTCTAAATAACACTGTATTGGGTTGCCTTTTAACATCCATACAGACACTGGCTCATCACAGCTGAAAGGAAAGCATGTTAATTGAATGATAAGGGGTGTGTGGGTGAAGTTCAATAAGCTCACACAGATCTTAATGCTTTATAAAACAGTTGAGTTAAAGGAACACAGTCATAAGAAAAGTTCCAGTGAATAACCAACAGCAACACAGTGGTTAGGTTGATTTTACAGCTATGTAAAATCACAGTACATAGAAAGAAGTTATGCATATTTACATCACCACTTAACATCTACTTTCTAAGACTTTATACTGTGTCTCTACATTGATTTTTCTAATAATTAAACAAAAAACCTTTTAGTACTTTTATTCCTTTGGATATATCTGGTTGTTGAGTTTAGCAACTACTGTACAGATTTTATATTAAATTGCATGACTGCTATTGTAAGGAGCTCATAGTACTCAGACAAGATAAAAGAATGATTTCATTGATCCTGAAGGAACATCTTGTGCCAAAGAGGCTCATTTATACCTGCACACAAGAAAATAATTCAACAGTAGGCTACAATATATTGTACAGCTATGGTCATACCATACAGTCAAACTGGTTTAAGCTACTAAAACAATTTTTTTTCAGGGTGGGGTAGTCAGTCCCATGTCCAGCCCCCAACATGGAGGAACAAGGATCTCACTGACACATAGTTTTTTTTTCACACTTTAGTTTGCTGTCAGAAGACTGTTAATTTGGGGAGAGTTTTTGCGGATTTGCGATTTGTGGAGTGATAAAGTGCGTGGCAGAAATTAATGTGAGTGGGCATAATAATATACGGAGGGACCATCACGGTTGAATTTTTTTTTTTTTTTGCCAGAATAAATGGCTGTATGGCAGCAAACTACAATTGAACAAATGTTGATTTTTTTTTAGGTAAGCATTTACATATGTGGATAAAACGTTTTTTCTGCTGAGCCCCTGTGCAGCGATTTCTCCCTCCTTCTCGTAGAAGTGACACCGCTGATCGCCATCTGCAGAAGGGAACAGACTGACTATGCATGATTACCTCATACAACCCCACTTCAAAAATGAAAGATGCAAATTAATCACAGGACTTCCTCTGCTGTTTGTCTTGATTGAAAAGTGACATTGTAGAATAAAAGTCAGGAAAATTAAGTTAAATAAAAACAGAGAAGGATATTTTGAAATTAAAATAGACGGATATAAAACAAAATGGCCCCCAACACTTCCTGTCAAAATTAACAAGAATCAATAACATTTTTACATTACATTTTTAACAGCTTTTACATTATGATTTCATGGTTAGATGACATTTTTGTATGCTTTTTAAAAATTTATATATAAAATATAAAATATGTCACAACAATTTCACACTGAGGATTGCAAAAATAGTCCCTTGCTTTAATAGCAGACATGCGGAGACATGCCATTGTAGGAGAACAAAACTTGGTGGTGTCCTGACATGGTGTGCCCGGAAAAACCTTTATTTCTCAAAGTGGAAACCAAAGATTGGCCAAGCCTGCACACAACTCACAACAGCAGCATTCCAAGCTAGTGGAGCCTGAATTAGACATACCATGCTGCTGACACCTAGCTATAACATCTTTGCCTTTTGTCATGTCGAGCCTGCTGAGCTCATTTGAGTTCCACCTCCGCCCTAGACATTTAAAATCTGTTTCTCATTACGTTCCAAAGCTTCTTTGATATTATGCAATGACAAACACTCTCCAGTGGTCCAGCTAGCTGTACGGCTAACAGAGCTAGCTGGCAGCTAGGCCTATTTGAGCTAAAGGCTAGCTGAAGAAGAACATCAGAGACAAAACCAGGAAGCATTTTCTCCATAAAATATGATCCAGTTTTACCCAAATCAGCGCAGTTGGTGTGTGACACATAGTGCTGTAAAGTGATACACAGGGTTAGTACATCGAAACAGAATAAAGACAAGGAAACGGTGCCAAATCATGTTTGGACCTTTTGGTTTTTGTAGCAACATTTTTCATGCAACAGCCTTCTAAGACCTTATTATATATTATGAATTTTCCTATCTTTCTATCTATCTATCTACAGGGCTGGGAAAGTTACTTTGGAAATCTAATAGGTTACAGATTACTAGTTACCCTCTTTAAAATGTAATCAGTAATGTAACTATTTCGATTACTTTATCAAAGTAATGTAACTTCTTACATTTAATTAATAACTTCTCTAAATTTCTAATGAATGTTTTCCACTGTGTACCATTTTTTAAAAAAGTTTAAACCAGGCAGTGTTAATGGCAGGTTAATACCAACAAGAGAACCAATCAAAAGCAGCAGAATAACATCAAACTTTACTTAACAGCCTGCAAATGGCAAAAGAAGGCATTGTGCACATCAAAAACATGCAAAGCATCAAAATGAAAGGTATTTAACACATCGCCTAAACTTTTTACAGTTAATTTTCAGATGTAATCCACCGTGTAATCATTAGCATTTTCATAAGTAACTGTAATTTGATTATAGTCTTTTCCAGTAACTGCAGCTGATTACAGTTGCATTTATTTTGTAATTAAATTACACAGTTTTGTTACATGTAAGTAGTTACTCCCCAACACTATCTATCTATCTCTTATTGTTGAGACAGACAACAAAAATCTGATGGAGACAAACCCTTCATTGTGGGGTTTTTATAGGGACTTCTATAACATCACAGCAAGTAGGCTACTATGAGGGGTGGG
>JAQFJA010000005.1:7407723-7421311 GCA_029874485.1 Naso brachycentron
ACATTCTTGACCCTTGTGTCTCTACTGTATATGCTTATTCACTATTCAGTAGCAGGATTGTGCTTTAGGTTGAGCGTGCGTGGTGGTATTAAGATAGCAATAAGGTGTAAAGCACAAGCAAACGTTTCATGAAACCCAATCATTTAAAGCAGCATTTCACAAAATAAACATGGTAGAGATAGATATTAGAAGTCTTTATGAATCCACCAAGGTTTTAAACACTGAGAAACAACATCCAAATTATATTTGGTCCTATCACGCAGTGCAAGGTCCTGTTGTAATTGCTTTGAGTTTGGGGGATGTTAGTCGATGTTGCTGATACAGAAGTGGATCCAAGTGGATATTTTTGGCTACAGTTCAGTTGTAGCTGATAAATTGCCAGCCCTAAAAAGTTTCCATTTATTGACTGATAATTTTTTAGCACAGATAAATATTTTGTGCATTCCTAACAAGATGTGTTGATAAGGTGAGATGCCGAGTTACAGCTCTAGTATTCTCTCTGTTTGGGTTCACTACATTATGGTTGAGATGGATCTTATTATTGGGTAAATTTTTATCAGTGTTAAGTCTTTTCAGGTACTTTTAAGATTAGGTATCTTTTGGAAAATTAACACCAGATTTAAGTAGGTTTTCCAATCTTCTTTGACCACTTTTTTTTATGTACTACCACAATGTGTTTTTATTTATGTATGATACAACGCAAAAAGGTTGCGTATATACATTTTATTTATTGGCTGGTTAAAAACAAAAAGTTTGGCGGGTAGAATTTTTTTCATCCACCCGACATTGGTGGTGAGCTACAAAGTTAAATTTGTACCCTGGGCACTGTAACATTATGATAAACTCTTTTGTAGCACTGTCGATAGCAGCAACAATTGAGGTGAAGTTGTGGGGATTCAATTTGAAAACAGTGTGCATCATTTCGCTTGGTGGACAGATGATTCCTCCGTATGCAAAACGGCCATGAGCAGTGGGTAAATGAGACAAAGTGCTTTGTCAGACTCTTGGTGCCCATGAGCAATTGCAGACTAATTGGGCAACCCATTGAGGACAAAAAAGTCTGCATGTATCCCTGATTATGGACTAAGGCGGCACACGTCCTGAACGGGCACCGTACTAGTTGCAACAAAGAAAATATACATTTTCCTTTGTCCTGTTAGTAAACATTGTCTGAAGTTCGTGAAAAGAACAGCTAGAGATGACTTTGATTGCACCGTGTCTGCAGTTTTGCTACAAGCCAAATGAGAGAGTGCCCCACATGCCATTTACGATGTGCTGTTTGCTCACCAATGAGAGTAGCTAAACACACAGGAGAGATAAGCAGCTGCTCTGCTGTGAATGGTATATTCAGATCAGTCACATACCTGGAATTCCAGCTGCGGTGTCGTGATGCTACTGGACATCAGGCATCGTTATTGCTTTTTGCCCTTAAATATGGGAACAGACAGTACTGAATACAGACAAGTGCCACCACCAGATGTGTGTATAGATGCAGAAAAAGGCTTAACACTTGCAGTGTTTCCCCCAGAATATTTTTCAGGCCCGGTGGTTCACAACAAAAACCCCCTTAACAAAGGTGGGACGACTTTTTGGTGTGGTTGGCTTCTGTCAAATGACACAGGGATCAGCAATTTAATTATCTGCGTTTAAATTTTTGTTTACTGTGTACATTAAAAACTTAAAAACGTAATAAACACAACAAGGAGGAGATGACTGAACACACTGTATTTATTCACAAAATATTAGTACATCATGCATAAAATGTGCATAATTTGCTGCTGCACTTATTCTTTCTTGGCTTTGTGAAAAATTCCACCATGACATCATCCTCCTTTCCCATCTTTATTTTTGCTTTCTGACTCAGTTGGAAAAAAAATAATATATTGTGTTAGTTTTTTCTTTTTGGATGGTGGTACCATGGTCATTTAGTTAACCTATGACCTTCTTTGCCTTTGCCCCACTGCAGTAATTTAAACCTGCAATCCCCTATTCTAGGAGTGAGAGCAAAAAGGATAACACCTTCGGCTCGTGCATACATCTATGTGTCATAGCTCGCCTTAGTTAATTTAGTATGGCAAAACGTTCTGCACAAAGTGTTTTATTTTGAAAACCGACCCAATTTGCTGCTGTTGTGTCTGTGACTTTGTGCATCATTTGCTTTGCAGTCTAGCCTCTCCCTCGCTTCTTGCAACTCCAGTCCATGCTCGCAGCGCTAAAACGGTGGATAAATTGTTTTGAGCGTCACACAACCTCCGTGAGATGACTCGCTCCAGTATCAGAGTTTAATCCATGCACTTTCAATCTAACCAATGAGGGAACAGAGTACTAGCCAATCAGAGGCAAAGTAGGGCAGGTCATGACTTCTCCCTCCTAAGGGGAAAAAATACTGTGTACTTCGCCGTCCTACGTGAACCTCACTGACGTTTAGGCCAGGCAGGGGGTTTCGTTGGGTTGGCTGTGTGCCAGGCCTGTAACACTGTAGGGGAAACACTGACTCGTACTCAACAGTCAGTGCGTCTGATTTTGGGTTTTATCACATTGTGGTTTTACAGCCCCAATGTCTCTGTCAATTAAGGGAAATACGTAATATTTTGTGATTTTATTTATAAGTCTTCCTACCCATGAGAAGTTGCTGAAATGTCTCCAGTGTGACATTATTGAAGAATTGTCCCTAGCAAGTCCTATTAAGTAGGGCCCGACTGATATGAGATTTATGGGGTCGATGTCGATACCAATATTAAGGAGTGAGAAAATTCCGATATATCAGCCGATATTGTATAACTGATATTTTGAATTTGGTTATCAAATACATGGCAGGAAATCCAACAAACTTTATCCCAAACATCATTGTACTGACCAGAAAACACTTCGCTTATTAACAGTTAAATAATGGATGGCCCTCTGCTGGACAAACTACATAATTACGCCATTTTAAATCACTGGTCCAAGCATTTTTTTCCAGCCTTAGAAAACAGTTATAATATCGGCAGTTATCAGAGAACATATACGCTGAGTCTAATGTTTAAAATGGGAGCATTTTCTCTTTATTAAGAATATTTTAGAAGACTGTGCTTTGTCTTGTAGAACATTTGATGTCAGATAAACAGAGAGGTGAAGCCACAAGAAGAGGAAGGCAGTGGCGTGTGTGCAGCAGGGTATTAATTCTGTCTAAGTTGTCATCTCAGTGATGACATCACAGTGGAAGGCCAACAAGACTGTCAATGGGCCCAACTAGACCCTTCCCCGAAACAACTGCTGGGGGTTTTTCTTGTCATGTTACTGATCATGCAGCGACTATGAGAGGACAGTTTGCACAGCTAAGTAAATCAGTCACCATGGCGATCTCCAGTGCTTTGGGGGTGTTTATCAGTTTGACTCACTGGTTGGCTTACCAGCTGACTACACCATACCAGTCCATTGACCACATTTTCTAGACGCGTTAGACTGGCCTACCCCCACTGGGTTTATGTAGAAGTTCCAGCAGCCCACAGCATCCTGTTATGTTGGACATGTGTGTGTGTGTCTCATCACTAACACACTCAGGCCACTAGGAACCTCTGACACACATTCTCTCTCACACACACACACACACACACACACACACACACAAGCTTTGTCACAATTCAGGGGCCGCATCTTTCGGAGGGTGTATTTGTAGACTAATTGCATCACAGCGGTATGACAAGGGTCATCCCATTTTGTCGGTTCCTTCAGATGCAGTTGACAAATGTGGCTGACGAATCCTCCATTGCAAAAGGTGGATTATTAAAATAAAAAATTAAAATTTCTGGCTCCTTCTTTGGTTGCACATAACTTAACAGCCCTATCAAGGCTGCGAAGCGACAGGAGTGGTGCGTTGAGATGTGAGGGGTGGTTGGTGACAAAAACTTGAAATGCTCCGCAGACCAAACTGTCTGATTTAACACAAGTTTCAGTTCAGCCGTTGCGGTCGTCCTTCGTGGGCCGCGGTGTTGGAAGGATGCAGCCCCTGAATTGGGTCACAGTTACAGACAGACAGACAAACAGAAGTTTAACCAGCAGCCATTTCAGGAATTTCGTTAGTAGAAGTTTTTTAATTCCTAGAATTTACTGGATCAAACCTCTCGAAGGTAAATATTTGCTGGTTTTGTCAATCATTTGAAACTTTTATTCGAATATGGTGTTGTTCAAGTTTGAGTATTTCAATTTGTCCATGTGGAAACTATCATGCACACGTGTGACAATTTTCTGTCATTTTATAAATTAAACAATGAGTTGTATTAATCAGTAATGAAAATAATAGGGACACAGTTACCTTAACATTGCATTTATTCTCAATTAATCTGCCAGTTTTTGTTTTTTTTTTTAAAAAATAAGTCTAGCCACAGGTTCTAAAAGCTCAGGCTGCTTCTTTAATTGTTTTGGTTTTAATCGTTCAACAGCCCAAAGACACTAGGTCTAAAATGACCTTAAACAGAGAAAAACAGTAAATATTTAACAAAGAAGTTTCTGTCAGTTAATTTTATCATTTCACCTGAGAAAAAATCCAGATCTCAAAGGATTAGTCAATTAATTGACTGAGCAGAAAAGTAATCAGAATCTGTTTTGATGCATGAATAGCTTCAGTCATTTTTCAAGCAATAATAACTAAAATGAAAACACATCCTCATCTTTCACTTTTAAAGTTGTGTTATACAGATACTATTTATAGGCATTGAATAGAGATGTTTCAATACCATTTTTCCCTTTCCGATATTGATTCCGACACCCAAAATTGCTTATTGGCTGATACCCAGTACCAGTCTGATACCAGTGCATAAAGAACAATTCCTTACACATCTCCTTTGACTTTAAAGTTTAAAATATTGCAGAATGAAGACATTTTGCTAGCTCTGTAGGCTCCCCCCTTTCTTCTTCATCGCGTCTTAAAACAGTAGTTGTCATTGGCAGCAAAACGAACCTCCTGGGTGCTGTTTTAGAGCGGCAAAGAAAAATTGATTTCAGGTATGTAACATCAGTGAGAGCTAACTGCGCTAATTGGAAAGCAGCTGGGTACCGTTTCGCGGCTAATAAATCACATGGTATCTGATTGGTGCACAGACTGGTGCACTTGCTAATACCAGCATTTTTGGCGCTATCAAAAACATTTTAAATCTTTGGATTTTGGACTTTTTTTGGACGTAGTGTCTTCTTGGGCTCTTCGATGTTTTAGTGGGTATTTTACATAGTTTTTTAAAAATATTTTATAGTAGTCTTATTAATGGTCTACTGAGTAATTGAAAAAAAAATCAAAAATATTAATAAATTGCAAAATATTTCTTTATGGCTTTGAACAGTTGAAATACCAGATCATCGAAGAGGGTTGGCGGTTGTCATCTGGCCAGAGAGAGAGAGAAAGACAGTGTGGTGGTGACGGGTTAGCTTGAATATGTAGAGAAAACAGTTGTGACACTGTTTGTCTTTTGCAGATCTTATCACCTGCCTGGACAAAGGGACCGATTTCCCAGAGGCAGAGTTCAGGTAAATAACATTTGCTTTATGTGGATGTTTGTGCAGTGATCAAGCTGTCCGATATTCATGTGAGTGTTTCTGTCTCTTCTTAGTAAATATTGTCCGGCAGGATGCTTGACATCTACAGAGGAGATTTCTGGAACTATACCTAATGGATACAGAGAGGTCAGTACATGCAGTATATGCATCTACATACTGCATGTTTTTTTAATTGTTTTTTTTGTCATGTGTCCTCTGCATCATATTTCCAGGTGAGTCATTGTGCCCAGTGGTCTCCTGCTGTTTGTTCACTGACCACACTGTTACCCCACAGGAACCACCAGACAGTCAGTATTTGCTTACTCATGTTTTCGTGGCCTCTTCCTGCCATAACCCATTATTGTAAGATCGCCTTTCTCTTCCTTGTGTAAACTGGTCCCCGCTCCGTGGTATGCACGTCCAGGACTGATGACCTCAAAATACCCCCTGCCGCGTGTGAGGTCATGGGCGCCGAAGCTCTGGCTGATGACCTCATGCTCGGGGGTTCGTTGAACGGAGGGAGGGATGAAGGGGTGTTGCTGGCTGCTGGGAGGACTGGGAGGAGCGTTGGGGTGTGCTTCAGGGAGTGAGGTGCCCCACAGGAACAGAGGAGGGGCAGGGTCAGCGGGTGAAAGGGAGGTGAGATAATAGTTTGGCTGAAAATAATAACCCTTTAATCCAGTCCAGCTGCAAGAGGGTGCTGAGCAGAGCTGCGTGTTGAGTGTGGAGAGACGAAAAGCTAGAGTGTGAGTCAGTGTTAGTGAAGAGTTTGAGAAAACCTCTGTGTGTGCATGCCGAGGTTTTGTTTCGGTTTGTATGGGCAAATAATTCACCTATACTGGTGTTGTAGGAGTGTGTGTATATGGTGATTGTGCAGGCATATTCAAGTCCTTATCACACAGGGATCAATGTGTTTAAGGATTCTCTTACTGTGATCCATATACTGGTTCCTGATATCCACATTCTCACACATCATATCCGTGTGTGTGTGTGTCAGTGCATGTTTTTGAGTGTGGTTCCTCAGTTGGAGGCAGGCTGCAGCGGTTTGGAGCTTTATGTTGGTGTAGTGGGTTTGGTATGGCACTCTTTAGGATGTGGTGTGTGTTTTTGGGAAGTTTAAGAGTCACAGGCTAAGTGTTGATTGCTTGTGGTGGCACTTGACTGCTGTGTATGTGTGTGTGTATGCTTATACTTTTGACATAGTGAGGACTGGAACATGTTTTTGACCAGCAGAGTGAGGACTTTTTTGGGAAGTGGTGACATTTTGGCTGATCTGCACAATTTCAAAGGGCTGTTTGAAGTTTCAGACTTGGGTTTTGAGGGTGAGACTAGAATCAGGTTAAGTTTAGGGTAAGGCATGTAGTTGTGATGGCTGAGAAAAGGGCAATGGGCTGTAAAATGCATCATGTCTCTGAGTGCTCTAACAATTAAAGAAGTACAAGTGTGTGCGCGCCTGTTTTGTTTTACACGACACACTTGTTGGAACCAAAATGCTGGACCTCACATTTTTAAGTCTTTGTGTGAGGATGTAAGACTTGGCTTTATGGTTAGAGTTCGAATTAGATCCAGATTAGGGTCAAGGTAAGGGGCTAGCATATGCTTTATGTCAATGACGGATACCCGAAAAGATAGGTATACATGGATAGATGTATGTGTGTTCAGACGTGTACGTTTCCTTGTCACTCTGTGGGTCACCAGAGCTTTCCCACAATCCTGTCAGCTGCGAATTCCAGTGTGAGTCTTTCCAGTAATAAAATTCCACCTCACTCCAACAGCTGTTTATGGGAAGGAGCTTGTGACCAGAGTGTAATTGGGTTTTGTCCGTTTCTCAGTGATGTGGCAGCAGGTTTAGGCTGGAATGCTGCCAGCTGTGAATCATTACCATCAGTGCCATTCGGTATTCTCTCCACAGAGAAGTGACATCATGCTGATTCATCACACTTTATCTGTAGTCTGAAGGTTAAGATCTTGTTTTCTGTGATCACAGTGCAAGACAGATCCGCCTGTTCCTGCTGACTTACCTGCAACACTCCTATTTTACAACGGCACCAAACTGTTTGATACCACCAGCAGTACAGTACAGTTGGCCACGTTTCAGCACAGGACCTTTTCCAAAAAGTGTGTTCAGTTTGATTTCTACCACATGTGAGGTGCAGTCAAAGACTGTTCCTGTTTTGCACAGAGTGCTGCACACTGATCTGCATGACACAGGTTCAAACAATGGCTTTTATGTTTTTTCACGTTACGATGCTTGATCATCATCAGCACCTGAATTCTAGACGTTTTTGTGCTCACTGATACCTTGCACAACCAGCTCCAGTTTGAATTTCTTCCATAAGACTTAAAGTGCCAAATATTATAACTCAAAAAGTTACTGCTCCTGGGCTAATAGTAATAATACATTTTATTTGTAAAGCACTTCACATTTAAAACAAATCTCAAAGTGCTACAGGTAAATGCATAAAACATATTCAAAGTGATTTATCAAAATAAAAGAATAAAAATCAGATAAGTAAAAAATAAAAGCAATTAGCAACATTATACGATAAAGGCAGTCACTATAAAAGACAGACAAAAAGCAGTTAGCATCACAGTAAAAGACGGGTGAAAGCAACTCGTCATGAGCGACTAGCTTAAGAGCAACACACACACATACACATCCAAGGGTAGTACTTTTAAAAGGATTAGTGGTGGGCGATAGTGAATAAAACGGCAGATCATTATATATATTACAATATCAATACAGATATTGCATATTTATGATACACTTTCTGGTAAATCAGTTTAAAAAAGCTGGCAGTTGTTACGTAATTTTTTTAAATACGCGATTACAACCATAAACCAATACGCACAAACAAAATGAAAATAAATTAATGTAATTTTTGCCCTGCTCATAGACGTTGTGAAGACCTTGAAGAAATTTAGTGAAAAGTATGAATGTATTGTCTTGTAAAATGGAAGTTTTCATTATATTGACAGGTATAATTCCTGTGAGTCATATCCAGTAAGAGCCACGCTGTCTTCACTTAGAGACTCTGTGCATCTCCTCCCAACATCCAGTGAGACATCACACAGTCACACATAAAAAAATTACAATGAGAAACAAACACAGTGACTGTTTGTCTTTTGTCTCATGCGGAAAACTGTGTTATACTCAAATCTTTTAATCCGTTATCGACTGACAGAAAGTTTGAGCACTCTTCATGATTCATCAGATGTGGTGTAAAACGCCTGGAGTTACTGGCACTGTGTTGTAACAGGAGAAAAAGTGTCACCTATCTCTTTTTTCCTTTCATTCTGCAGTCCTCTTCTCTGTGTGTGGCCGCTGTCCACGCAGGTGTGGTGTCCAACGCTGTGGGAGGCAGGATCAACGTTGTCAGCAGCAAAGGCATCCCTCACTACGAGGCCACACTGGCTAACAATGTCACTTCCACTGGGTAAGAGTTTCAGACACTGCAGCACACAAACATGCTTTCTCTCCATCTGCACAGTGTATAAGGTTACAGCTTCTTATGGTGAGTTGAAATGTCTTAGATCTACTGATCGATTGTTGACTTAATCCTCTTATCCTGCACATCTGTCCTCAGAGGAACTCTGTCAAACAGCCTCTTCACCTTCAGGACCAATGGTGAGTTTGTTGTCCTAAAGCACTCTTACAGAAGCCCTGAAATGAACTAAATACCATCTGCACCTCTATTTTATAATGAGGCTTAAATCATGCCACGTCTGTAGTTTTTATTAGCCTACAGCACATAACCTACAATAAACTACCTGCTGTTTTGTACACATGTAACAGTTTAATCTTTCTTCTGTCATCAACCGGTTTCAAATTTCCAATGCAGTCAAAGAGACTGCATATAGTCTTTTTCACATTCCTCAAAACATTTTATACTGATAACACTGATGATAACAACCTCTCCGCTTGCAGGCTGCTATGGAACGCTGGGTTTAGAGTCTGGCGGAGTGGCAGACACTCAGCTCTCTGCTTCCTCTGTGTGGGAGTGGAACAACATCATTGGTCAGCACAGTGTGTGGGCGCCATCAGGGGTACGGCTTAAAAAGGCAGGGCTGCCCTGGGCACCTTCTCAAAACGACCAACAGCAGTGGCTGCAGGTCGATCTGAAGAGGGAGAAGAGGATCACAGGTACACAAATGAATATGTTCAAATAAAAACACACACTACTGTCTCTAATTTGACTGTAAGCCGTAACAAAAGACTCCAGCAAAACATTCCCTCAGGTTTTAGCATGCCTGTGATCTTTTTTAGTCAAGCTAGCAGTATCTGCATGGACTGGTGGTCCATCCACCACTTTGGTTCAGACTGAAATATGTCACCAACTGTTAAAAGCATTGCCTGAAATTTTGTACAGAGTACAGTTATCTATAGAGTGCTGAAGTGAATGAGTTCTAAACCCCAGGAGTCAGTTGGCATTTTTGCAATTCTGGTTCCCTCGTCTTTAAGTCTATGTGTATTTTTTAATGGGTTGTCGGATAAATGCCTGAAATAAGGTCTGTGGTTAACGCAGGCTAAAAACATCTAGACGTTTTGTTCTGCCACACAAAATAAGCCAGTATAATCCCAGTTTTTGAACTTTTGAGATTTTACGTCTTAAAAAAGGTGGTTGTCAACAATATGTAATATCTTTGAAAAAGAATGTGGGGCTAGCAGTTGACGTAACCATGATCACCAGCTCGATCGAGTCATGCAAAGAGGAGAGAGTTTTAAGGAAAAACAGGCTCGCGAAATCAAATCAGAGGTTGAAAGCTTCGAGATGGTGACGTGTAAGTCATGCAACCTCGATGTAGTTCGTTTATAGCCCAACAATAGCTTTTTGCTTGTGTCGATTTCATTTACCGTTCAAAAAACACAAATGCAGTGTTCATTTATGAAGATTATCATGCTGAACAAAACGTGCAATATCATAAACTTGTGTTTCTTGGGGGGTTTACCAGAAATCCCGTAAGCTTTTTGCCGAGGCATCCCAGTGTGATGTTAACTTCTGGGTTGACCTACAAACATTTGTCATCCCTTCACCACTATAATGTGCCCAGAAGAAGAATCCCTCTGACTTCATCAGTGCACAGACTTTTCCTTTAGCATGCCAGCTGGTTGTTTTTGTCTTTTAGTGCAGTATCTCAAAAGGTACCACTTTAAAATAGGATCGCCTTGAAATTGGGCAAAGATTTTAATGGTGCCAAGAGAAAGAATCTCTTTTACATTGGATGTTAGCATGTTAACATGCTAAGCAAAGATTGTGAACATGGTAGACTTGACACCTGCATCAGAATATTATCATGGTCGTTTTGAGGGTGTTGGCATGCTGACTTCAGCATTGTGTTTAAGGTCAGCCTTTACAGAGCTACAAGCATGGCTGTATGCTCTGTAGTCACAGTGTTTAATCTTTAATTGGAAGCAGCTGTGCATCATCCTGTTCTTTTTGCTGTCTGTCCATCAAGGCATCACCACCACTGGCTCTACCCTGAGAGAATACCAGTACTACGTTTCAGCATACCGCGTCCTGTACAGTAACAATGGCCAGCAGTGGAACATCTACAGGGAAGCAGATTCTACACAAGACAAGGTAATACAGGCACCCAATCAATAAACCCTACTTGCTCAACAATTACGTCATTGGCTTTTTTTTCCCTGTCTTTAAATTAGTGCAAATGGACAAAAATGTCACTTTAGAAGGCTGCAGGGAATTATTCTTGGACGGTTTCCATAGCAACTGGTATTGACTAAGAGATGTTTATGGCAGGAAGTGAGGGCAGTCAGTGGTTTGAGTTAAGTGCTGTAGTAGACAAGTCAGGACACTTGGGCATTAATAATGAATGGATATGGATTTAGTGGCTGTTTTGTTAGACTGGAACTTCTGTCCCTGAGCTGCTCTCTGCTGGGATTCTCACAGACTACTGTTGTGTGCGGGAAAGTAGTTATTAGCTTGCCAAGTTGGAAATTAATCAGCTTATGGCCTCCTAAAGCATTTGTTCACAGTCTGGAATAAGAATTGCTCTGCTGACCTGTAGTTGGGTTTAAATGTTGGCACAAATGAGAGCTTTTGCCCTTCTTTTATGATAGGTTTTTCAAGGCAACATCAACTACCTGCACGAGGTGAGGAATAATTTTATTCCCCCAATTGAGGCCCGATATGTGAGAATAAATCCAACGAAATGGCACCAGAGGATCGCACTCAAGTTGGAGCTGCTCGGCTGCCAAATTCCTCAAAGTAGGTGGAAATTGTTCTTTTGTAGATATCCAATAGAAAAGAGAATTATAATGTTAGACTCAGTTCCACATTTTCTCCTCCAAAATGTGATTATTTAAAAAAAATTTTTTTTTTTTTCAGCAGCAAGGCCAAGGATGAGAACCCCTCCTCGTCTTAGTCCCCCTCCTTTGGGGACAAAACACCCACCTCACCTTAGCCAAACTACACACACCCCAGACATCCGAAACACTACTATGCCTCCTCACACGGGCAATGGTGCGTCAGATTTTTGATTAAAAAGTTTATAAAATAGGTGTTCGATCCGGAGTGGAGACATTTGTCATTTGTTGTTAATTGTTGTGTTTTTGCTCTTAGATGTGGCGCTGGCTGCGGTTCTGGTGCCTGTGTTGGTCATGGTTCTGACTGCTCTCATCTTGATTGTTGTTTGTGCTTGGCACTGGAGGAACAGGTACATGAACTGTTATTAGGGCCCGACCGATATGGGACTTTGGGGTCCGATGCTGATACCAATATTAGGAAGTTAGAAAATTCTGATATCCGATATATCGGCCAATATTCTATAACTAATATTTTGAATGTGGTTATCAAATACGTCTAACAAAGATAATGTTATGGAGGCAGGAAATCCAATATACTTTATTCCAAACATCAGTGTACTGACCAGTAAACACTTCACTTATTACCAATTAAATAATGGACAGCCCTCTGCTGGAAAACTACATGATTACACAATTTTAAATCACTAGCCCAAGCATTTCTTCCAGCCTTAAATAACAGTTTAATATCGGCACTTATTGGAGAACATATACGCCGATACCGATATATCTGCGATAGGCCAATATCAGCAAACCAATATGTCGTTTTGGCCCTAATTGTCATAATCATGCAAAGAAAAAGAAATCCCCTAAAAGTTTTGCCCTGTATGACTGTATTTCCTCTCTTCCTAGGAAAAAGAGCTCTGAAGGAACATATGATCTCCCTCACTGGGACCGCACAGGTCGGTAATTTCTCTGCAGCACGGACTTAGAGGACTGTACATGTTTCCTGAGAGTTTGCTGGTGCAATTGACTGTACATCTGACTGTGCTTCTGCTGCAGATTGGTGGAAAAGCATGAAGCAGCTGTTGCCCTCCAAGATGGTAGAGGCGGAGGACTCCGTTCGCTACAGCAGCAGTGAGGTGGGCCGGCTGACAGGGAGAGGCGCTGTCCCCAGACTACATGCTGAACCTGCAGGTAAATACTGTTGAAGTGACTGAGCTTTCCTACTGCAAGCAACTTTTTGGATGAATGAAGGTATCTTTTGGAGTTTTAAGTTTGAAAAAACTGCTATACTGAAATACATTGAGTATCCGTATAGCACAGCAAAAAGTTTTCTACCTTACTGAATACTAGCTTGTGGTCACCATCATCATCTTCTTTGCAGCAATTCTTCCGTTTCAGTAAGGCATTACAGTCACAACATTTGAACACAGAATGTCTGGGAAATCATTTATTTTTTGCTTTAGTATTTCCTTTTTGTATTGTGACGGTTAATGAAAAGTTTAAGTATCTTAACACATGCAAGTCTTCTTAGCAAAAGCAGTAAAGTTGACTTAATCTGTACAATATTATTACACTACACTTGGCAGTCCTTCTCTTTTGATTTAATTTGCGTTACAACAGTTTTCTTCAAGACTGTCTCAGCTTAGCAAAATTCATTTATAGCATTTTTAAAGGAGTAGTTTGTTTTTTTTGCTCATTAAGCCTTATTATAAGTATATTTATGATGGTTTACAGTGTTCTGCAGCATTATTATGACCATTGGCGCAGTCCTGAGAGCTGGAGCTCGTTGCTGACGTCACCGCCGGCTGAAAA
>JAQFJA010000005.1:7443420-7456478 GCA_029874485.1 Naso brachycentron
ATCGCAATATCACTGCAAATATTTGCAAATAGATATTTTTTCAGAATCATGCAGCCCTTGTACCAACACATCTCATTTCTTGATGCCCCAAGTAGGCACAGTTTCACAGCACCTGACAAACTCTTCTGTAAACAAACAAGCATGTAAACATGAGGGGTCACATCAAGCACAGCAAAAAGGATTAAGGTCATGCACATGTATTTTATTGTACAGAGTGGGAGAATCTCTACTGTTAATGTCCAGCATAACGATGGAGACACTGGGAAACCTGACTGATTTTTTGGTTGGTTTTTTTTTTTTTGGTCCGAGGGCAGCCACTGCCCTTTTTAGTAGACAAAGTCAGGCATTAGGGATGCAGGCATACTGCCCTTTGGTTTGTGTTCAGATAAATAAATAAAGGCAGCCAGGCCACATGTGTGACTGCCAACCTGCCTGCATGCAGACAGTCCTCAGTGGGGCAACCTTGGCAACGATTACTCAGGCGGACTCGTGTTCTAAGCCAAAAGTTAAGAGGTTAAGAGGTATTTTCAAATGTCTGGCATCGTGTGGGACTGTGTTTAGACATCAAAATGCATGGCTTGTCTAGACACTGTGACCACATAAAAAACACAACCCAGTCTGACTCGTCAAGTTCAGACCCAATCACCGACTGAAGGGCAAAGACACAAAAGCATGTCTTGGCTGGAATGCTACATTACCAGCACCACCTGATGGCTAGAGAGGGAAAAAACAACAACAAAAAATTATACATACACTTCAAAAAGGTCAATAAAAGAATATTTTTCCGAAAACCTCCAGTTTGTCTAGAACACTGAGATCTTCCAGAACACATGGACTGGCCCCAATTTTTTTTCTCACGGGACGTCTGTGCTGGACGAAGAACAAAATCAAAAGAAGCTATCATAACTATGAATTCCAGCAGTAAATTGTATGAGGGTGTGGTTCAGTGTGTCGCTGGGTTTTGTGAATATGACACCCGAGTACAGTAAGCCCTGAAAGTGAACAAATCAAAACCCCACAGCGGTGTTGAGAGCTTCCATCATCCCTTCCTGTCACTGAAAACAAGCGGAGTAAAGGAACGCTGGGACAGCTGCGACAGCTTCGTCTGTCTTCCTGATTGATACATAGGAGGTATCAAGAGGAAGGGAGGGAACTTGAAATCATTACTCTCTCTTTCCACACAGAGGCCAATATGCAGACTCCATTTATTAAGTTAGCCAACACTCTCACAAGGATTCAATATCTGAAGGTGTTATTGGCCACATTTTGCACCAGCTAAAGGGCTTTCTGTTTGGTGTTTTTCTTGCTTAGTGTTTGTCCCTCATGTACAAGTGTTCATCTTGTTTAGAGAGATTCAAGGTTGCTCTCAGGCCTTGGTAACGACAAGCAGACGCAGCCTGTCTGTGTTTGTAGCTTGTGAAAGACTGAGAAAAATAGAGAGTGGATGAGAGAGAGAGTCTCACTGCTCTCTGTTTAGTACAGAATTTCTCATAAAACACCTGTGAAAAGGTCTGAGAAGGTCCTAAGGACAGTTTTAAAACAACTAGAACTTGAAAACTTCAGAGAAAATACATGCCTTAAAGAAGCTATATACAAAATTTAGCCTTATTAGATGTCAGGACAAACACATTTTGCTATGTGAAGAACTAGTGACATATTGACGTCTACAATGGAGAGTGACATCACGCATCTTTTCTGTGTGATGTTATCTAGCTTCTAAGTTTCTTTGTTTTGGTAACCAGGACGGCCATGCGTTCATGTTAGTTCATGTGAACTCCCTCCCTTCGAAACACTTGGCCCCCACCCCCTTTATTTTTATATTCAACCCAGGCCGGGCTACCATTACAGACAGTCGAGTGGGAAGTATAACGTCACCAGTTGTTCAATAATCACATAAATGTTCTTATATTGTGTTGTGATTGAGATTCTGACCCACCATGCATCGTGGAAAGAGACAGACATTTTTTGCTTGAAATAACATCATATTATCACTCAGTAAATGCAGCTACAGGCCAAAGCTAAGCTGGTGGCAGGTCTGGTCTCTTGCTGCCCGGAGATAGAGGCTCCGGCATCAGTAGCCTACAGACAAGGTAAGTGGGAAGGCTAGCGCCACCAGTTGTTCAATGTTCAAAATGTTATAAGGGATGGGCATTTGAAGAAATTGCCCTGATCAATCACTGGCGAAATTAACAACCAATTATCAATTAATCATGATTTTTTTATATTTAAAATGCCTATGACAGAAAATACAAAATACAGCAAGTTTTTCCTCAATAAATCTTTATTCCAAGAGGAACTTATAGTCCAACAACAGTCCTCTTAGACATGGTACGTAACGTTTAACTGTTTACCTTAAACAAAAAAGATATGAGGCGTACGTAACATAAAAGCAGCCGAGCCCGAGGCTCCGACATATCAATGAGCCAATGCTACGATGCTCTAAAACACAAATTAGCCTTTTAGAAACAATTTCAAAAAATCATACCAAACGATAATAGCTTAATCAAAAAAAAACATGATGTACCGTTGTGCATCGCAGCTCCTCCACACTAAGACTGAGGTGATGTCAGGTTGAGAGGAGCATGCATTTACGATAACCAGGCTTGAATGTACATTGTTTAAGTGATTCAGCATTGGGGTCGTTGTGGTGTTGTACTTATACACAGCTTTGCAATGTTTACAACGAACTTAGTCATTTTTTAGTTCAAACTGGTCCCATGCCAAACTTCGCCTTGACCTCTTCATGTTTATGTTTGATGTCTATGGCAGCCATGACGGCAGCTCGAGGCAGCTGAGCAACACTTTCTCTGTCTCCTAAAAACTAGTTAAATATCGCCTCCTGCTGGTAAGATGGCTCACTGCTGCCATATAGTGAAATTGCTTTGCTTTAAGACTCACACTACGCAACACTACCTGTACATGATACTTACATTTGATGGATAAAAAGTTCAAGTGATCAACAAAATCCATCATGCTCAGTTATCATCTATTAATCACGCCCATCCCTATTTGTTATATTGTGTTGTGACTGAGATTCTGACCTGCCATGCATTGTAGAAAGAGACTTTTGGAAATGCTTTTTGCTTAAAATAAAATCACATTATCGAGCAGATGCAGCGACAGGCCCGAGCTAAGCGCTAACAGTGGCAGGTCCAGCTCAAATATCGGTAGCCTACAGACAAGATGAGTGTGAAGGCTAGCGTTTATTTGTCCACAAGCTGTAAAATAATCACACAGATGTTGTCATATTGTGTTGTGATATTAGCTATTTCAGTCAGTTTTTAGTGCTTTTGTCTGGTGTTTTTTTTAACAAGTTGTGTTGTGTGAACCAGAGACAGAGACTCAGCCTCAGCTTGGTATGCACTGAATGGTTAAAGCTGAGTCCCAGGTCGACACCACACACAGCGGTAGAAAGACTCCAACTAAAAGCTCCTATTCTTCCCTATGTGGAGTACCCACAAAAAACAGTACTTGCCAGATCACAATGGTTGTTACCCATTGCATTGGATTATTCCTTTTATTTAATATTGCACAGTTTTGAATAATGAGGGGCTTTTGGTCTGCCAGAGCCTGAAATTCCTCTGAAAGTTAGGGCAGTGTGCAGTGAGCTGAGTGTAGTGTGGTACTTGTTTCATGATGTGTTTTTATGTGATTTTTCACACCTTGACCACCTGAATTCCCCTACATGGGAGAATAAAGTTTACCTTGAAAGCAAA
Organism: Naso brachycentron; assembly: GCA_029874485.1. Taxonomy (NCBI): domain Eukaryota; kingdom Metazoa; phylum Chordata; class Actinopteri; order Acanthuriformes; family Acanthuridae; genus Naso; species Naso brachycentron. The sequence goes on from JAQFJA010000005.1 coordinate 7,447,137, forward strand.
CATAGCACTGCCATTGAGCAGAGTAGTTCAGAAAAGGGGGTGGAGTGGGCGGAGTGCCATTGGAAAGGAGGGGTGTGGCTGACACTCAGGCTTGTTTTGGAGTAAATCCGGTACTAAACTGCGACCACTCTCTATTTTGTATATAGCTCCTTTCACACGTCTCTTAATGTTTCACTTTATTCCTTTTCCACAAATTGTGTAACACAATGGCCTTTCGTTGCTTAGTTACAGAATCTTGACCAACAACTAGGGAATAACAGGCGTTCCTGGGCACTGTAAGAACTTGGACTAGAGAAGCAGACCCTTTAGAGCAGAGAGATTACATCATCTTTCTCTAATATAAACCTTCTTTCTTTCTGTCTCTAAATATGGGATGGGAACACAACGTCAGAGAAAGCTGGCTTTCACTTAGCTGACGTGATTTGCTTCAATAACACACACATACACATGCCGCACATCACATATCTCTCATGTGGTCAGTAATCAAGGTCCCACTTTCTGGCAACCTTTAGTCCTTTTGTCGTCCAAACCGACAGTGATTGCTGTAAATGTGCTAAGAGTCAGACTATGAGATGACATAAGCCTCACACAAAGTAATGCCAGGCAAAGCTTTAACCCCATAAGGTCCTATAAAATTTGCATCAGCCGTTCACTTATTACAGTCACACAATAACCACTTGCACTGCTAATAGAGAATAACGCCCTTTTCAACCACTTTGATAGAAATCTCAAGTTTCTCTTTGGTCTCAAGTTCAGCTTCTACCTCTAATCATTTCTCTCTGATTCCTCCTAGGTGGACTTAAAGCCATGAACCCACTTGGTTCAAGCGGCAAAGTGCTTTCTTATTACTGAGATGACATAAAGAAATACAGCTCAGAGCCTCTGTTCAACCCCTTCCAGCCCGGAGAAATCCATTATTTCAGGGGGACAATATGCGAGACAAGAGGTCGGAGAGTAGATGCACAAGAGAAGACCTGTCCCGTGATGACTTGTTGTTTCTGCTCAGTATTCTGGAGGGAGAACTACAGGTAGGGGGATTTTTTCACATCCCATGCACACAATTACTCCGTTGTTGAATCCATGTCATATGAAACTCAGAAATCACAAACCTATCTTAGGATACTGAAGTTTAAGTCAGCATTCTACTGCAATCTTTTTTATACTAGGCCAGAGATGAGGTAATCACTGTGTTGAAATCAGAGAAGATGGATTCGGCTGTCCTGGGGGCCAAATATGGTTTCAGCAGTCCGGAAAAAGTTCTCCGTGCCCTGCAGAGAGACTCCCTCCAGGCCCAGCAGTACCACCTACAGGATGTGTACAAAAAACCACTTACTGAGGTACCAATAGTAAGAGACTATACAGCATCCTGTGCGGATCATCAAATTTAATGGGGTGAATGCATCACTGTCTGACGAAGGAGCATCTATCGCAGCCGTATCATCACAGTTATTTGCTTTTTTGCACTACAGGTGTTACACGTGTCGGATTAATTTTTCTGCCCTTATTATGAATCTGTAATTTGAAGGATTTTTTTCTCTAGGTTTGGTCTGTAAATTCTATCACATAACCAGTAAATTGCTTTAATAATTTTTCATCACTGTGCAGCCAAAAAAGTATACATCTTTCATCCCAAGCAAGTCCTAAGGTACTTGGCTGGCTGTTGGCTACATGCCCATGAAGCTAAGAGGAAAATGCATCTTCTTGTAATTTGGATGAAAATATTCTTTAAAATTGATGCAAATTATGGTACAGACACTCACTGGTTTTTACAGCAACAAGAGATTCACTTGTCAAATTTCAATACTTTGTAAAGACTTCATAAAGACACCAATCGAATGAAGTCCACTGTCATTCCTCTCTCACAGCCGCTTTTATTGTTTTCCCATTTTCCCCCCAGCTTAATCACATGCTGGAGCCCCTGAAGCGCTCATCTGACCGGTTGCGGAAGCAATTCCTGGAGGTGTCTCGATCTCACAATGACGCCATGCACAGGCTAGAGGAGCAAGAGAGGAACCACAGGGCTTTTATCCACAAGAGCAACTGTCTCACCACTCTACTGGAGCAGGACAGAGAGAGGTTAGAGCACCAAACCCTCAAAGTTCAGATAAATGCCTAAGCTAAGAAAACACTGATATTTTATAGTTCCCTTAAATTGGTGGCCTGTGTTAAAGCAAGCCTTGTAAAAATATCCATGCACCCTTCCTGGCGTAAACAGATGAAGATTTAAGGTTAGTGTAGAGGAGACTAAGGAATTTAAGCATTTCAGCACCCTGACACAAGCCAGTTCTGAGCTCTGTGATGTGCACTTGAGCAGGCTTAGATTCTTTTAGTCTAAGTTGGCCTGTAATGCTCTTCATGGCTGAGTGAAAGCGCAATAGAACTATTGGCTGCTGCATTACTACCACCCCAGCGTATGCAGCCTCAAGACTGTACTTAGAGTCACTCCACTCAGACACAGTCCATTACATCCTGGACTCAGTTAGACCTTGTGGCCAGCCTGGCTCTGTTCACTCTCCCTTGTAAACACATAAACATGCACTCACATGCAATTACATGTACGGTCTAAATTGGCACCCTACTGTCCAATTCAACAGTACCACACAGCACAGGACGAAGCCTTATTCTAAACTAAGCAAATGGGCTGAGGGTTTGCTGGTGGGTAGGAAGATTCCTTTCCCAAACTGAGCAAATTTAGATGTGGCCCACGAGCACAGCGAAGTCTAACATGAAGGTGGTCACTGGTTCTCCTATGCAATTTAAGGCCCACAACAGGGCTGTGTTGTGTTGACGTCCCCGCTTGTCTCGGCTCATATACCATCCGAATCTACTCTGTAATCTAGCTGTGTGGAGAGTGGACCCACACTGGGCTCGCAGCCTTTAAAGGAGACTAGTTGTCTGCATCTGCATGCCAAACTGAAAATGCTTTACTGATCCACCACAGGCACACAAGCAATTAAAGACCAAAAATAGTCATGCCAGTAGAGTGATTAAGTTTACTAGAATTCTGTCTATTCAAATACAATGTGGAAACCCAAAACATGCACACATGAAGACTTTGTGGTTCATCAAGACCTAACAATGATTAATATATGAGCAGAAGGCATGTCTGTGGTGCAGTGTGTGGCTCGACATTTCTGACTGCTTGAACACAAAAGGACTTTCATCTCCCTGCCCACCCTCCTTCATGAATTCCTCTCAAGAAAATGTGTATACATCACACTTGAACCTCTCACATAAACTGAAGGACAGGCTACAGTAAGGCTGCTTCAATCAAACAAAGTGGAAACAATTATTACAACACTGTTTCCCAAACTATGGACTGGGGACTGGCAGCAGGCCGTGGAATAATGCCTGCCGGCCTGCAGCAACCCCCCCAAAATAAATGAAATAACTGTATATTCAATGAAATGTCTGTGTTGAAGCAGGTTTGCTTTTATCTGTGCAAAATACCGCTATACCCAGAAGACTTTGTAAGTTGCAGTAGTACGCTAAACAAATCCTGTCGTCATGACAGTTTTGTCACTCAATCAAGGGCTTTCTCAACAGCACTGAACTGCTCTAGCTGGGAAGTGACAAGCTTGTATTGCAAGAATTTCATCCAGCCCTACAAGCTAGCCATGGTCTGCTCTAAACAAAACCCTTTGGATGCTTATTTCAATACATCTGCAGCAGAGCGGTGAACGAACGAAGAACCCAAAGCTAAAAAATATTGTTCATTCAATCACAAGTATGACCAAGTATACATTAAGTTTGGTTTCGTATCCACGATAGTTGCCCACCAAAGCCTGTGTAATCTGCCAAATGGTTCTCAGCAATGAAGCAATGAAACTGTCAAAAATGTGTAGACATGCGGAGACCAAGTACGCACATCTCAAGGAAAAATCAGAAGAATTTTTGAAAAGAAAGAAAGATGAAATGGCCAGCCAGAGCAAAGTGCTGTAAAGCAGTTCTTTCACTGAACAATTACGTAAGTGGGCCCCGAAGGGTTGAGTGCCATACATTACTGGGCACTGGCACAAAAAAGTTTGAGAAAGGCTGGTCTATACAATCTATAAAATTATCTATAAAATCTATTTGATCTATACGATGAACACAGTTTCACAGTTAGCATTCAATATTAATATCACTCAGTGATTCACTCAGTCACTGTGAAGTTCACTTTTGAATATTAAGTGTCATCACTGTCATTTTATTCTTTAAGAATCTTGTGTAAAATCTGTAATAATTAGCATAAAAAATATTTTAAAAATTATCTTGACTTTGTTGTTTGTCCGTCAAACTCTGGTTTACTAGTTCACTCTCAATTCATCCTAAAGCAAAAGTGAATGCCTGTGCCACATTTGAAGAAATTCCCCTCAGGAGTATCTAAGATCATCATGTTCAAAAAATAGGACAGACAGATGGACAACTTGAAAACATAATGCCGCTCCAGGAGCTTGGCTTTGGTTGGGGTCCGGTTGCAGTGTACTTTTGGCATTTGTCATTATGTGAGATCCTGGTAAAGTTAAAGTATACATCAGCAGCAACATGTACAGGCACCCAACGGTCCAACAACACGCATAAATCTAACTCGTACTGTATTAACAACAAGCAACAAGATAACATGATTAACATATTATGATGGATGATTAGGCTGCAAATGAAAATGAATGACAGCTGGACTGTGCACTCTATTCAGTTTACAGCTCAAGCTGCTGCTGCACAGCGGCATGTAAAGTTATCAAGATGCACAGCCATAGCGTGGGGGTGGGGGGGTGTTTCCTATCGAAATCATCATTTCTGCATGTTATTAGTTGTGGAAGTTCCAGGAACACTGGAAAGCTTAACGACGTCATGACTGTGTTCATAAAATAAACCGGAGGTCTGTTAATGTGTCACGCAGCATAGAGTGTTAGTTCAGCTATTATCGTTAGATAATCCTCATGACTCCACTGTATCAGTTGGGGAAGTCTTAGAAACGTTGAAAAACTTGACGATGAGTCTGTGTAAACTAAATAATTCCTCAGTATGAGTTACCATTATAAAGGTTGTGGTACAGCTCCATAGTATTCACACACAGCAACAGAAGTTTTGGTCTCAATTTCGGGATTTCAGTGAATTTCGGAAGAATCCCAATGCCGACTGCCTGTCGAAACATTGTGTCACCTAGTTCAGTTTACTAAGATGTGCGAGACCGGTTTGGTCTGATATTTGGCTTTATATCAAACTGGATTAGAAATTTTAACACCAGCCCAACCCTACCAGGCACAGCTATCACCAGCATGTAGGCATAAGAAAGCATCACCAAAGCAGATGACATAAAGATGTACGAACAATCTAAAATCAAAAGCAGCTGCCAGAACAAACACACACTAACACATAAGATCTGCAGAGGTGCAGATGTGCACATAACACTAGATTGCCAGGCAACGCGGGGTTATTGATGTGGCTCTCTGTGGTTGTCATGTGACTCACATGTCAGAATGGCAGTCTGTGAATCTTGTGCACCACAAAGTCCTCAACTGTCTGAATTTAATACAACTTTTTTGCTTTACTATCTCAGTCCATCACTACTAAGCCTCTCTGTTCCTCTGCACGATAAAGAAACAGAAAAAGGCCTCATATACTTTTTCGAAGGCGTAAGTTTATAATCATCATAGAAAACGTGAAAAGATGAAGCTGTGACAGACAAAATGACTTATAGACCAAACAAATGATTAAGAAAATAATTGGCAAAATAACTGATAATGAAAATCATATTTAGTTGCAGCTTTACTTTTATCCCTTAAAACTACACAAATGTCCTGCTCCTTCTTATGCATTTACACCAGTGCTCTTCTGTCTGTATATTTATGAAAAAGGACATTTGAAAAAGAGTTTATAATCCCTTTTTCTGTTTTTCCCCACTGCTCTTCAGCTTCTTTGAGCGTGGCACAAATAGGTTTGAGCTGAGTCGATAAATGCTTGCATTTATCCATAGGGGTTAACAACACAAGGCACAGAGCGATGTGCCTGTTCCTTTTATTCTCCTCTCCATCCTGTCCTCCTTCCATCTTGCTCTGGAGTAGCCTAAATATTGAACAAAAAAATTTCACTCCAACTCCAAATCCTCTTCAGCTATCTTTCAATTACACTCGTTTCTTTTTAAGTGCTCTGAGTTAAGAGAACCACTCAGCCTGACTAAAATCAGCACCCCTCTCTCTTTTTCCCTCTCCAGCGAAAGCAGTTCCACAAGGTACCATGTGCAGAGCAGATGACCTGTTTCAGCCTTGAACTATACAGTAGTCACAACATATAATCACTCTATGCCATAGTATGATCCCTGTTGCGTGTCAAACTCTGATTACATCTGCACATCACAATGCAGCAATCAGGTTGTTCCAACCTCAGCTTTCAGAGCATGCACAACGTTTGCGTGTGTTTCCTGTGTTCGGTCACTAGGCTGGCAGCATCTCAGCAGTAACCGCACACACATGTTCGACACGTACATGACATCCATGCTCTCATCTGTCCACTCGAGTTGTAAATCACAAAGTTTTTACAGGCTCTCCCCCACACCAGCAAACCACTTTAAATTCAATCATGTGTTCCCTATCCAACTCATGTGGCCTTCTCATCAATGCATCATCAATGCAGTAAGTGCTACAGATATAAAAAAAAGAATATGTTTGACAAAATAATGTTTAGAGTCTAAGACATTTAAGAGTCTACAGCTATGACAGTGACCATATGTTGTGGTGTACGAGGTATTTTTTCGTAGGATAATTAAGTTGTGTAACTCTTCTGATAGATTGATAGCAAACAACCACTCTTGTCGTCAAACCCTTTGACCCTAGCCATAACCATAATCTTCCTAGTGTCATCACACCATTGCCCAATATGGGATGAACAACATGACTTGACCTTGCAATTCTAGAAAAAATGCGTACTGTGCAAAATGCAAATAAACATGCAAATATGTTGAGTGAAAATGCTTACATGCTTTTCCAATGCAGGCTCAGTGTTTTTTACTGTGTTTATCAATTTAGTTTTGTGTCTTTGCATGCTTATAGAAATTTCATTAGTTTTGCAAGTATGTAGTCATGAACCAACATTTTTGACAGGTTAAAATTTAGATCCATGTAAAACCAGAGTCATTAAAATTCATCCAAACAGTGAACAAATGTACCAAATTTAATGACAATCCATCCAACAGCTGCTAAGACACTTCTACAAAAAACACAAATGCTAAAATCATGGAGAATATGATAGTAAAGTAAGGATAACATCAACATTAGAATTCATCCTCTTAAACCATGAATAATTGTATATAATTTCATGGCAACTGACACCACTGTGATACAGCTGTTAAACTGCTGATGGTGTTTGTAAAAAAAAAAATAATTAAATTAAAAAATAAAAAATAAATAAAAGATCAAGCATTCACAAAGGTTTTTAGGATTGTCTTTTCATGGTATCATGAAATATTAGGCTATACGGGAATTACCAATCCCTCAAATAACTGTTGAGATGTTCGTGTCACATTAAAATCCCTAGAACCAAACAGCAAGCCGTTAAAAACCCTCTCTGACTAAACAGAGAGGGTGGAGGGATCATTTTGACTTTGCTGAAAGAAAAGGACAAAGTAAACTTGGCTGTGCCATGGCGGAAACCCACAGCTGTTCCGTCCATCCGCAACACTCAAATCCACTATCTGCCTGCTCAGCCAATAATATGTCAGAGGAGGATGTGCATAAATTATCATAGGAGTTTGGCACCACCTCACTTCAGAGCAGAACCGCTGTTCTAATCGCAGGCTGTTGGGCCCATTTGTTAGCTATACCAAGCATATGAGGTCAGTATAGCCATTTCCTTAAATTTTATTAAATGTATTGATAGATGAAGAGAAGAATTGCTAGGACAGACTGCCTGAGCAGCTGCTTTTCTTTTTGCATATTTTATATGGATTTTCTATGACCTTATAGAGCAGTGCTTAAGAAAAATGGGGAACTGTCGAAGACAGCGGCTTAAAGCTCATATCTCTAAATTACATGTAAGGATGAAAATAGGAGCTATAGAAACAGAGTGCTTCTCTCATATGAGAAACACTGCATATGGCATTATCTGAAGGTTTCCTAAGAAATGCCTTTGAGGAATTGGATCATGCGTGATACTGAAGGCAGGTGATGCAAAGATAACCCCTACACTAACGCTGGATTTATACTACTGGTCTTGATGCCCAATTCCGTTTCATTACTTTTTGATCGTTTGCTTATATCTACTTAAAAGGGACTCAAATCCAATATCTCCGTTTACATTTAGTGAACATCTGAGCAGCTTTTCATCTAACAGCTCCTTCTTGTTTCATTATTTTCACAAGCGGTCTAAAACTACTCCCAGACATATTTAAAATTGATCCACTGTCCAAATGCTAAAAAAGACTGTTGCTTTGCTCCACAAATATGTTTTTAATGATCAATAACCGTCAGTTAGCTAACTTAACACTGTTTTTTCTGTGACTAGCCTACTTAAACATAAAGTCAAATTGCGTTTCATCCATTAGGCTAAGTGCTTTTGAAGCAGCAGCTGTAGAAAATTTTTAGTTTGCAATAGCAGTAACTTAACACTGCACTCTACTTTTTTTTTTTTTTAATTTAGAAAGCAGGTGTACCGGTGATAACCAGTGGTGTCACAAGCGGAAAAATGTCTTCACCATGGCAACCCTAGGTTCTGTTCATAACTGAAACCTTCTTGTAAATGGAATTGTTTCTGTACAGACCCTGTATTTTGCCTGTGCCGTCTCTTTGCCCTCAAGGCTCAAAAAACGGATAACTTTAGTTAACGTTACCTGTAGACAGGTCAACATCGTTGCCTGTCTCTTAAGCCCTCGTCCTGCATTCCCCTTTCACTATTTTAGATTTAGTTTTCGGCAGAGAGCACAGTCAGTCCTTTGCACTTGTGTAGAAGCACTTTTAATCTGGGTGACTCTTCTACTCTCTCGTCTAATTAGTGGAAAAGTAACAGCTGTGTTGCCAGTGTTGCATTTTTGTGAACCAGTCAACTAAGAGAGCGAGCTATAGAGCTGCTTGCAGCTAAAAACCTACATGAATTCACCCCAGTAATATTCAGCCTCAATTTTTCCAAGGTATAAAGGTTAATAGGTTGCACCTAGCAGTGCAATTAGAGGCTGCACCTGGCCAACATTATATGATTGGCTAAAAACATTAAAATTTCCTGCCCTAAAAACTTAAGCATTTTCCACTTGACCTGCCCAAATGTAATGTGATTGGTTAAAAAATGTTAACATTTTCCACCCATTTTCCGAACATCACACAGACTGGCATACACAGACACACATGGAAAGTGTAAGCCCTATGTCTTGCC
>JAQFJA010000005.1:7478397-7489350 GCA_029874485.1 Naso brachycentron
ATTTTGTGTTAATATTAAGCATATGATGATATCATGTAAATAATACAGTGTCACTTTAACAGTATCTGTTTCTTGTCAAAGTTGGTGGCTGTAATGCCCCCTTACGCTGGTATCTATCCAATATTAAACCAAAAAATGGATTTGTTGCAATAGTATTGTTACTGTGAATTCTTTTGGCCATAATTCATGCTGTGAAAATGTAAGACCATGACAGCCTTAACGTTGACACATGACCCAAAGAGCCAGGAATTTAACCACCAACTCTATGTCAGTGGATGACCCGCTTTACCCCCTGAGCCACAACCACCCCTTAAAATTTAGCATATAAAATATGTAATTTAATCTGTTAAAGGGGTTTTTCTGATTTTTTAAATTGTGAAAATTGTGTTGAATTCACAACATATACTACATTTGGTAGACTGATACACACACTTACTATTCAATCACCTCCTCATTCCAACCAAATACTCAGTACAAATTACATTGAAAAAACACTTACCCAAAAGAAAAACAAAAAACAAAAAAAAGCACTAAATCACTAACAATGTTATTTGATACACCTCAGAAGCAACAAATCTACAGAATGGTTTTTCCATTGTCAGGCTATCAGAATCCATCAAAAGCAGCCGCTCAAGAACTCAGTGTGAATATTGTTGAATTAGACTTTGTACTTGACAAGACCAAATGCCTGAAATGTCTGCTTTTATCGACTGTTAGTCAACAGTAAAGTTGACATTTACACATATCTGATTCCCTCCATTGTTACAGACCTCTGAATTCTCCTTCTTTGTTGTGAATCTGTTCACACATTTATTGAAGCAGGATGAGGGGGACATACATGTATTTGTTAACTGAAAGCTGATGCTGTTCATTGTCTAATAAGTAAATGAAAAACTTGGTCATCACTATGAATATGCCTATCAAATTTCTCTTGAACCACAGGAACCTTCTGAGGGATGTTTCAGTGCTCATTGTGAAAAGTCTCTCTTGAATGGGTCCAACAAAGGGGTCTGTGAAGTCTGGTTCAAGAACAGATGTTTAAATCAAAGCATCAAGCATCGATCATATCAATACAGAGTATAAAAAATAGCAAAGTTTAAGACAGAACTACTCTGAAATAAAGCAACTATTGAGAGCAAATGGCACTGAGCAGCTGTAAGGTCATTTGACACAAACAGACATTAACTCAACACTTTGAATTCCTAATCGCTGAGTTTGTGCAGTGCTTGGGTTATTATCAGTCAATATGTTTACATGCACAGTTAAGTTGAGCTATGGTTATAGTTCAATTAGGCCATTTAACTGGACTACTGTCCTTGTCCCAGTATACATGCGCCAAGGGAGAATCTATTACTGTCCAACTCTGCCACGGCAGGCGGTGATATTCCCCGTTCAGCTGGTTGCTATTGAACTTTCTTCCGGTTAGCCAAACAAGCTACAAACAAGTTAGCAAGCGGCTAGCGGAATCCATGTCGAACGTTGAAAACATGGACAACTTTACAGTGCTGTACACTTCATAGCTACGCTTTACTTTTGCCACAATTTTGGTGCATGCTACTCCTCATGCTTATGGGATTCTTGTTTTCTTATTGGCTTTCTTCTACAAATTCATGCTATTCGAGTTTTGTGTCAAAGCCTCCGTGTGGACTGTTGATCAAGCTCAGATTGCATAGGCAAGTCCGAGTCCGGTTGAGGTGTAAACATGCAGCAGTAATTCGACTCCCAACCGCATTATCTGGGTGTGTCAGCTGGACTCTGAGAAATTCAAATTAGTATGATTTAGTCAGACTAACATGTTTACATGCATTTTAAGTTGGTTTTAGCAGGACTAATGCAATAAATCGATTTTCTCTAAAATAATGAGTCAGTTTGTTGACATGACGTTAGAAAAAATGAACTGTGGGTTCGAGTCCCAGTGTGTGAAATGTGTAATTTTCTTTGTACTACATATGCTAAAAGGATGCAGCCTATAAGATACAACCTCACACTGAAATAACTTTGCTTTACCCAGTGGGGCACCAGCCAGGTTATTTGTTTATGGCAAGAAAATTAAATATATACACATATTTTCAAGAAGTTTAAGTGTTTATCAGCTGGATTTCAGTCCATGCTTTCATCAAGTGAAGGCAGAGTCTCTCTATGGTGAAAATGTTGTTTAAGTGCCTTCAGATGGGCAATGTGCTGCTCTTGTATTTTTAATAGAGGGATTTTTCTGTGTCTGCTCCTTCAGTTTTGTTTAAAGAAATGAGAACAAACAGTGAAAACCACTGACTGTACTAACATGGATGACCTGACTGCTCCTCAAAAATCGAAGTCAAAGCATCTTGATTACCCTCTGGTGTCTGGCGGTGATACAGGACATGAATAGGCCTACCGCCCCCTCAATATTAGCAGATGGAACATGTGCCAAACCAAAAAATCAAAGTACACACTTAATAAAAGATGGTTTCTTCATTTTAAGGTAGTTCTTATCACGCTGGTGTATGTTTAAGCATTCATTTTTCTCATGAGTTTACTTTTTAATAGTTATCAGATGCCAAAAAGGGGGTGTAACATCATGATTGACAGCTCACTTTAATTTCCTGTTAAGTCGGGCATCTGTATGGGCGAAACCTTGATGTTATCGCTCCATCTGCTGATTATACTGGGCAGCATCTGCCTCCAAATGACGTCACCAAAGCAAGATGGCAACACCTTTATCAAGGAAAATTTGGCCTTTTTTAAATTTTTTTTTTTTAACAGTGGGAGAGAGTGGAGACCCATCGTCCATTTTTTGACTATTGTTAGTGAAACTATAAGTCAAAAGCCAGTTTGTCAAAGTCGATCATTAGCTTTATTTAAATTTTAGTGCATCTAAATGACATATGTCCAATGATATACTGTACAAATACACTAGGCTGGAAAATATATGAGCTTACATTTTAAGTGCAGCAGAATGTGATGTATTTGACCGAAAAGTGGCCCATGTTTACACAGCAGCAATAAAGAGGAACCTGTGGGGAGGAACCTTGAAGAAACACTTTCTTTTAGTCTGGCAGATTGATTTAAGACTGCAAACTCACCTTGACGAGACCTGCTGTGAAAACTTTCCATGGTTACATGGGTCAAACTATTTAAATCTCCTTTGTAAAACAAAAACTCTTCAAAAGAATCCTGATTAACTGGAAAAGGTTTTTAATCTGACTGTTTGAGACACCCCTCAGGCTTTTCTACAGCCATGAAATGCGAGGTCAAGAGTGAATTTAAGTTTATACACATGGAAATTTAGACTAACAATTTTATCTGAAACTACAAAATAGAATTTTATATATATATAAAAAATAGAGGTGGCATGTTTTATTAGCTGTCAGCACTTTCTTATTTCTAAAGCTTAATAATGTCAAATATTCAAAATATCCTTTTCATTTATTGAACTTAAAGCAGATGATCACATGCAAAGTTCATGTATCTACATTTAGTGTAATATTAACCACATGGTGGGTAACCAGAGTGAAGACCTTGAGGCAAACAATATTGCTTACACTATTCACACTGCTGTCACTGTGCAAAATAATGTGAAACACAGAATGTTTTCACTTGTTCTAGTCAATAGGAACATAGCCAGAAGAGATCCTTCCCCGAGATCCATATCGCTCACATCTACAGCTTGCTGTGCAGCAGCAGAGCTGTTGCGGTTCAAGATGATTTATTTTCTCAGAAGACGGATTTGCACTGGGGTTAAAAAAAGAAGTCTGGACTGAAAATAACGGGATGACTTAAACCTTTAGCAACCTTTAACACAAGATTATGACAATTTACCACAGACCAATATTTCTCCTCTATTTCACGCTAACATGAGAATCTGATATATTGGAATTAGAACAACCTGAAGACTGTGCAATACACTACAAACAGGTATAGAGAATTGTTCAAAATGTGACTTATTTTTGCTCATAATAACCTTGAGAAAAAACAAAAATGATGATTTTACAAAGCATGTTTTAAACACACAACGTAAAACATTAAAAAATTTTCATGATTAATCAGTGGATAAAAAAAGATACAGAAAGTGCAATAAACCTTAAACTAATTATCCATATATAATGTAATGGCCGAATCCCATTTACTTGTCATAAATATTAGAACATCTGCATAGTTAATTTCTCAAATGGACATTACTTCCAGCGATTCATAATTACAGGTCATCGTGATCATAAAGTAACATATGGCCAAAATCCTCTTCAGACTACCTCTTTAACCCAACCCCCAAAACTAAACCATGTACTTTATGCAAATAAATCATCAGTCATGAATGCATGAGTTTAGCGAGATATCACACTTGGGGATGATAAGACAGGAACTGAAAAAATGAGGAGATTGCAAGAGTGGAGCAGAGAGAGAGAGAGCGAGAGAAAGAAGGGGGGGTTGGTCAGGAGAAAAGCACTAAGAGGGTAAGTCAGTCAGGGAGTCCTGCAGGTTGTGAATAATGGACGAAAAGCAATATTTGGGTATTTTGCTTCTTGGTACAGATCATTACAGTGTGGTTACAAAAGAGATTAGCAACACTGGATCACATCTCCCTCCCTTGTTTCTTTTTTTTCCTCTCTTTTTCCTCAAACGTGCAATGTAGTCATCATCTGTCCCTGAGAGCTACATGCATTTACTGTTAATCTTTCCATGAGATCACAGACGGGCACTCAACATTAACATGGTTGTCTTGTTGGTGCAGGCACCACAGGGAATTTGCACGGTGCAAATTAGGCTGGATCTCATCCTTATAGAAGCTTTTAGCCCCTCGCCTCCTCCCGCCGCAGCTGAATGTGCGTGTATGTGCGTGTGAAGTCGGAGTGTGACATTATCAAGGAAATCTCTGCTCCACCAGTACACCACGTTCTCTTCATCCAAAAAGGGAAAAACTGGCTCTCATATGCACTAAATGAACTATCTACCTGGACAAAACCAAAACACTGGCATGAACAACCTTGTAAGAGCTTGTCGTGTTGTTGCTCTACATATCATGTAAAAATAAAAAAGGACAGTGTGCTGCTTTATACTCTGTACAGCAGCAATTCATTTTCTGATCTAGATGCAGATAGCAACTGTGAGGGACCACGCTGTGGTTTCTAAAAAGAATTTCCTAAGAGGCAGATTTGTCTTGTCACTGTTCTCTGCAGGTGCTTGCAGCTTATTAACATTTCACAATCAGTCCTTTAGCAGCTGGGTCCATTGATAACAAAGTGATGTATTTGTCTGTAATTGGAGGATGATGGGAGAATCTAAACGCATGCACACATGTACAGGCTGCTATATGCTGATTCAGAGACAGTTATCTCGGCTCCACTCTACCTCTGTAAATATTCTGTGAATGTTATCTGAAACCACTGCATAAAAATGTTCAGTGTCATGCAATATTTTTACACACTGACTCAAAACTTAATCTGGGGAAATGGACCACGAGCTCTCGCTGTTAGGAGGGGCATTTTACAAGTAGCTACACAATGCATTTTATTATTCTGCTGTTCTGCTGTTGGTGGTGATAAGAATAGGAAAAGCACGCTGCCAGCAGAATCTGAGTAGAAATGCTTCCACATCTTCATGGTGTTCTCAGAATTATTGAGATGCAAGCTTCAAGCCTCCCGCAGTGACTGATGTGCATTTACATGTTAATCTCCTACAAGACAATAATTACTTTCTGTGACCTCAGATGCCAGTTGAAGATCTCTTTTTTTTCCCTCAAAGACACCATTACCATGTAGAAGAAGTTTATTAAGGGACCAAGCTAATGCAAACTGTCACGTAAGCAAACATTTGGAAATGTTTCTTAATGACTCAACTGATCCATTTTTTGACAGATTTTGTTCGTTCATGTTAAAGGGGAACAACATCAATCAAATCAATTAGGTTTCAATTAGGATCAATTAATTAGGTTACCAGTTACCTATTTAACTCTGAATAATAATCATGTATGTGTGTAATGTCTGTCGTTTTAGAGGGAAAAACCAAATCATCAGGGATATCTTGCAGTCTTTTTTCTTTTTTTATGTGATGCTCATACTTGACTCACCACCTGCCCCTTTTGGTTTGGATGTGTGCGCAAACTATTTTTTACGCATATCTATGTGTGTGCATATATTTTTTGTGCAAAGACTGCACATTTTTCTCTAGGAACCCTGGACTGCAAATTGGGCTTGTGTGGTAAATTTGTTCCTGCTGTTCAGTTTCCATAATCTAAGACGTCAACTATCACTAACTATTTGTCTATAAATCGAAACCTTTTGGATTTTACCAAAGTTGAACAAGGACTGGTAATACTTAATAACAACTACACACGGCAACACTTAAATTTGATGATCCCTTGTTAACACTCTACAAGTTATCAGTAAATATTTAGTTGCATGTCAGCAGTGTGTCAGTTAATATTCGACAGCACTCTTTCAACAGACAAGTAACATATATATTTAACTAACTGCCAGTTTATTATAGGTGCATTTCAAGTGGTCTACAGATCTGAGAAAAGTCCAGCTGAAGAATCAGACAACATATTACCACAAACCACTTCACTTCAGTACCATACACATAAGTCTACAAATACTTAGTGGCAAATGTCTACTGATAATTTGTTGATAGACAACTATAGATTATTATCATGCTCTGTTGACTTTCAGCTAACTCAACGTATGTTGAGTCAATTTAGAAAATGTTGACTCAATGTACAGATAGTTGAGTGTTGGTTAGTAACCCGTTGCTGTAAACAAGGCACTCTAAAAAAAACATTCCTCTGCCATTCATTCACAAAAATAAATAAAAATAATAATAATTCTTAACAAAAAACTATCAAAAAAAACCCCATTCTTCTTCATTAGAACATGACAGGATAAAAAAAACCTTTGAGACCTTTAAAAACCTCAAATTGCTCTCTTCCTCTTTGTGTGTGTGTTGTTTTTTTGTTTACATCTTCAAATAAATATTAATATGTTCTGTATCACCTTGTGTTGTGTTTGTTTTCTTATTCTGCTAAGATTACTGACACTTTTGTGAGTCTTGGGGTGCTGCTGGCCGTTTCATCTCATTAGTCAATGCTTGGTAAGGCATAGATACTTCTTACTTTAGATGACAGAAAATCACACAAAATATTTAACTAACAATTAGTAACTACCTGAATTTATCATGAATTGCAGAACTAGTAACACACTCACCGACCGTAACTGCATGTCTAAATCTTTGTATGTGTAAGTTAATGCATTAATGAATATCTTAAGAGTTTGTAAATCATTTACTTACACTTTTTAATCTTACAAACCACTGATGACACCTCAGTGACTGGTTTGTAAGTGATATAATACTTGATTTAAATATACTGAATCCATCATTTATAAAATATGAAAAAATAATCATTAAACACAATATAGATGAGCTTATTGATCAAGAACAATGCATTTGTCATGCCTTTGTCAATATTGATTCATTCAGTTTGGAGTTGTGATGTTTAACTCATGGTGATCTGAGGCTTGCAGTTATCAGCCTTATTACTATTATCAGTGGGATTTGTAATCATGTTTTCACACATAAACAGCACCCAAAAGTTCTGGTTTGATTTTGGCTGTTTGAAGCTTGACTTATACTTCATGTCACAAATTCAGGAAATGGAGCCTGTAATCCCACATCACTGGAATACATCTTTAAGCATATCCCGACAAACTTCTTGGAGGATGAAAGACACGAAAAACTGCACGTGGTAATGGTTTGATTTCATCCTGCATATAAAGTATGGAGGTAGAATTAAGCAATTTACAATAATTCAGAAAGAAGAAAATCATATGATGCTCAGAGCTGTTTTCAGAGAAAAACCTTTAAAAACCCACCATGCACAACAAGACAGACACTGATAAAGACTAGCTAGTGACCAAGGTGGCGCATTTATTGCGCAAAAGCCAAATTGTACCCTCAGGAACTGGTAGAGACCAAAACCAGAGCAAAAAGAGAGTTAACATTGGATTTACATTCATTAAGACCTGAAACAAGACGCCAAATAAATGATAATGTTACTTCATACCTGCTGTATATATAATAAGAAGCTCACCAAGGCTGCCATTTCAACCTAAATGCTGATGATGTGTCAGTGTTGTGTTCACAACATATTTCCACTGCCCCATAAGAGGCCAAAATACCAGCTGCAGATTCAGCTGTATATTTCTTAAACAAAAGAGCATGATTGATTTTGAGTGGGGGTTTGCTTTATTCAATCATGTTTAATAATCAGGCATCACCAAGAAAAATGACTGGTATCAGATTTTGGATCTGACATCCCAAACTACCTTCTCTCTGCTTTGGTATAAAAGAAGGTCTTTATGGATGATTAAAGACACCGTACTGCTGCACTGGCAAACTGTAACTAATCACATCAGATTAGATTCTTGGCTTGAAAGAAGAACAAATGGAAAGGATGGCTTGGCAAAGACAGAGCAGAAAATGATTTTAGGGAACCGAGCTGGTGTTTCTTTCCCCTCAGCCACAGCGGAGCAGCTTGTTCACGGTACCACCAGTAGATGGAGCTGAGATCCTCTCAATGCTCCAGGGGTAGCTCTGCAGAGTGTGTACATTTGTGTGTGTGTGAGTGTGTGTGTGCATGTCGGCTGCGTGTGTGTGATTAAAAACACTGATATATTTTAAAAGGCCCTTAAAAGGAGTAGATGGAAACCTTAATACCAGTATCTGTGTCTTTAGTTGCTCTGTTTTACTCCCATAAGGCCCGTCTATCTTGTCACTTGCAGGGATGCAGAAGTTTGCCCTTTTTGAGCTGTTTACTTTTGTTGGAGGTCAGGGTAGGACAGGACCTGATGCTCAGAGGCAGACTACTTAAAGCAGTGTCTCTTCAGGCCCCTGCAGTGAACTGGCACTTCAGACACTGGGTTCGGGGGCTGAGTTAGGGGGTTAGTTCTGCACAGTGGGACCAGAGTTGGCTTTTGAGGCAGGGTAAGCATGTCTCTCTTTTCTCTTTGCCTTTGCCTCATATTTAATCTTCCGCTCTCATGCTGGCCCCAGTGTCTCCTCTCCCCTCTCTGTGTCCCTCTTAAGCTTGCCTATCAGCCCTCTGGCCCCGAGGAGCATCTGTGCCCCTCCTCATTCCCCATATGCCCCGTGCCTTTAAGGCTGGCCCTGAGCGCTGGAGCCAATCACTTATTCATCAGCTACATGAATTAACAATCGTCTATTTTCCATCACACCAACAACCTGATGGTTGATTTCACTCCTGACCTGCTTCTAGTTTTACTTGTGTATCACGCAAACACAAAGAGAACACAGGAGAAGTGAGAGCCTCAGCGTGTCAAAATACAGACAGAGAAAGGAAACAATGAACTGGGTCCAGACTGCAAAATGTAAGAACACAAATTTAAAACTGTTGTGTTAGATCTAGATCTACAGACAAAAGGAGATCAGCTGAATATTACAGTTCAAGTATTTGCAGAAAAGAATTGGCAAAAACAGCAGTTATGGCTAAAAAGTTTGAGCAGCCAAGAGGCGTTGCAGCAGAATTGATGTGGGTGAGCAGATGAAATCAAAGATTGGCTGATAATATGCAGTATTGTGAAAGAGAAGCATGTGGTCCAATAGTTTTGTAAAAACTTAACAAAATTGCAAAGTTTTTCAGGCTTTCATCCTTTGATTTTGACTTTTGTCTTTTCTTTTTCTTCTTTAAAGTGTCTGCTTTGTACTTTAGCCAATCAGATCTTTCCTTAACCTCTCTGAACAGATCATCTTGTTGCTGTCAAATTTCAAACTATTCCTTTTTTTGCTGCTGTCATTTTACTGTCAGATTAATGCAACCCAACTCCAGTCTAGATCAGAACCAGCCTTCCAATGAATCCAGTTAGCCAACATCACATCCAGCAGCAGCTGTTCTTCAGCTGTTGCTCTTCACACTTTCATCACGAGCAGTGTCTATTGGGAAATATTCCTAATTTCCTATCATAATGTCATAAGAACCCCACAGCATGCTGACATTACAACAGAGTCTAATTGATAAAGGCTCTTTACATATTTCTTGAATTTTTCCTGTCATGCGCACTATGTGAAATCAATGTATTAATAAATACTTCAAGCCCTGAGTCTCTGTTGATTGAAATCAAATATATATGTTATGAGGTTTGGTGTGGCCTTAGAAGAAGAGGAAAACTGACAGATTGGATAAATATTTTAAGATTAAGGACAAAAATAATTGCAACAGCATGGTAAAGAGGTTTGTGAGCGGCCATAGAATGAGGGGAATGGGAAATAAACTGTAGAGAAGGGGAATTATTTTGATAAATTGTGGGCTTTGTTTAAAGAGTTCTGGGAAAGAGAGTTGAAACTTTTAGAAACAAGTTGAGAAAACAGAAACTTAAGAGAAGTAACTGTAGTTTTACAGGGATTACGTGCGAGATTACATCTTGGCCGTAAGTCTAGTAACATCCATGACTCCAGGAAGTTACTGCAATAAATAGGAATGATGAAACAAACAAGCTTATGACATGTTTATTATTAAGCTCGAGAGGTGCTGGGAGGCAAATTTTGTTACCTTCAATGAACTCCAGCAGCAACCATTCACTTGACACATGCAGGGCCATCTCTGAGTTTTATGGCACATTAAAGGTGCAGAAAACAGACACAGGAAGAAGCGGTTTCATGTGTCCCACATGTGCCTTTGAATAAATGAGAGCCTGCAACCTGGAAAAATGTGGTAATGTTAATTGGCTGATTGCCCTCCTTGGTGTCGCAATGATTTTGCCGATGACTGCAACATGTTGCCAGTAGGAAATAATTGCTCATTTAGAGGAAGGGAAGATCCCTTTCACTCCCATCAGTCCTTGCTGTAGCTGCAGATAATATTTTGTGTGTGCGTACATGTGCGCAGGGATAAGGGTGAGGTAATGTTGAGATGTTGGTACAATCCGAGTGCATCTGTCTTGATATTTTATGTTTGTAAGTGGGTGATTA
>JAQFJA010000005.1:7519451-7529683 GCA_029874485.1 Naso brachycentron
TTAATTGAACTTTTACACACACACACACACACACACACACACACACACACACACACACACACACAGATCAGATGTCAGAAACAGAACAAAAAAGTCGCTGCCTTTTTGTGGTTAAATGCCACAATGTTTAAAAAACACATTTCTAAAAACAATTGATTATGTTTTATAAGCTGATCATATATATTTGAAAAAATAATGCTGGCAAAATGTGCCTATTTTCTTCTAAAATGTAGAGGAGTAGCATAAATCTCAGGTAAGTTCAAGTACTCACAAACTGGACTTCAGTACTACATTTGAGTAAATGTACTTAGTTATTTCTCACCACTGTCTTGTTGCGTCAGTGATTTATACATTTATGTTGTACCGTATTACTTTGTGGGCTTCAACTTTTCACATATACTAGTGTTTCCGCTCTTAGTGGTGTTCATAAGGCCTAGCCAGTGCAGCTCTCCGTGACTTTAACTCAGATGAGTGATAAAATATTGATTGCCGCTGCGCAGTTGTATAAAACAACAGCTTTGTTGAAACCACAAAGAAATCTTAATAGTAAAGTAAAGCATGAGAAGATTGCCTGCTGAAACAATGTCTGCATAAAGAATACTCTCGCTCTCTCGGAGTGTCTGGATATCCACCATGAGAATAATAAGACCCCACATTTAAACACTGCACAGCGCCAGTGTAACAATAGCCTACACGTTTGAAATAACTATCAGAGGGGCCATTCATGCAACCTTTGGTTAATCACCCAACTGCCTTCCTCCATTCTCTGCATCCTTTACTCTCTTCCCTTGCGCTCAATACACCTCCACAGAGCCCAGGAATCTCATTCATCACTGCCAGTCCAGAGTGGATATTAGTAACCCTGCAATAGTGTGCAAGAGTGTATTATCTCCTCGCTGCTTGTCCCCTCACTTCATCAGAGAGTTCCCCATGTAATGGTGTAATTTCCAGAAAGGCTGAGCAGCTGATTAGAGCTTTGTTGTTGGTCTGGCAGTGATGTGTTTGTGTGACCTTTTCGCTGCTGTTCTAGAGACACTAAGATCGGCTATGTGAGCCTTGTTCCTAAAGTTAAGAACAGACACTCACATTAGTGTGTGTACATACACACCAGTGGTGGAGCACAAGTACTGCTTACTTAAGTAGAGTATTTAATTTTATATGACTTTATAGTTGTAGTCTGCTTCATGTCAGAGGAAAATATTCTACTGTAAAACATGTTTTAGAGACTGTTTGTACGGATGAAAATCAATATCAAAAGAAAAATGGATCAAACAAAATGTTTTTTTCTTTTTCAGTTGGCAAAACATTTTTTCTGAGCTTTTCAATAAATAAGAAACTCAGAAAAAAATTTATTTTTATTTTTTTACTTGCCAGGGCTTCTGTATTAATCCTCTAACCACCCACAGGTTTATCTTGTGTCCCTTTGAAGGAGGCCCAATGCATAAAGTAACTCCATCTAGACAGGCTACAACAGCCCTATTAGGATCAATATTTTATTTATTTTATACCAATATTGTCACTTAATGTTGTGTCAAGCAGTGGTTGGCACTGTTGTAGGTTTTCGGTCTTGGGAGGACCTCTCTGTGTTTGCATCTTTTCCATGTGTTTTCATAGAGCTCACACTGTAACTAACTATACTCCCAGGAGACATTATTGACTAATTTTTTGAAAAAAACAAAAAACTATCTCAGACAGAAGAAGACAGAAGTTCTGTAACATGCATTTGAATGATATCTGCACGATGTCAAAGGGACTTAGCAGAGAAAACTGGTTAGTTACGAAGGTGAAGGTACATGCTAAAGCCTACAGATCACAGTGCAGCGGCTTCAGTTTGTGTTTAATGACTTAGGACCCTTTTTTGGACAAGTGGAGAACACGTCCCTTTGTATATTAACGTTAGAAGTAAAGTTGGACTTTTTGGTTAGACTTGAGTTTGGGTTAGAAGCGTTGCAGACTGTTGAGAGTTGCTATTATCAGACTCCAGCCATAGACTTTTAGCTTAGCTGGCTAGGCTTGCTAGCACTTTTAATAGCTATAAGCAACTCAAATTAAGCGGCTAATATCTACTAATAACAATGTAACATGTCTTTAATGTTTACCAAACGGTTACCAAAGCAGATGTAACGTTAGCTGTGCTTGTTCAACTGTGAGAGGGTTAACAGGTAACGAGGAGGCCAACAGTTTTGCCCAGCGCAACATCACACTTTTCAGCTTTCATTACCTTTCATTTTGGAAAGGTAAAGAACGTATTTCTACTTTGAACCTTGCCAAATAACGAATATCATTTTTAAATTGCCCCAGACTCAAAGTTTAACCATGAGGACCTCGAAATCCACATAACCAGCCTGAAAATGCTGAAAATCTGAAAAAATTGCATGAATTTCAGTGGAGCGCAGCCGTGTAGTTGTCAGACCCTTGTCAGAGCTGGCAAATGCTACGCTCTGATCAGCCCGTTTGTGTTCGAGGGTGGAGCTTAGCGAAGGGTCAGTAGACACAGGAGTAACTTTTCTGCAAATCTACTGCTTTCTTTGAGTACTTCTGTGCTTTTGCTAATGTAGAACTGTATCCTGTACTACACTGTTCTTTAATATAAGTCTTACTTGAAGTATTTGAGCACTTCTTCCACCACTACTACATCCTCACTCAAGCCAACAGGCAATTTCATCTTAAAGGGAAAAAAGCAACAGATCATGCTTTCAAAATGCTTAAGGATGCATTAAAAATATCCCCACTCAAAGCAGTGAAAAAGAGCTGTCTGTTCATTCTGTGACTATCATCCTAGTGACGGCTTATGGTAAAGAGTGCAGGCGTTAAAGGGCTTATTGAGCATATGGCAACTCTCTGAAGACTCTCTTTGAAATCCTCTCCCTCCGTTTCCTCTGCAACCCACAGAAGTCTTGCCTAGTTTATATTCTCAATGCAGAGCCATGTGTGTGTGTCTTCTCGTGCCCTGGTCTACGGGTGGCATTATAGACTCAGCAGGGTGATCAGTGGGGGTCAGGGCCAGCATTTAACCCTCTGTAGCTCTAGCAGCCTTTCTCCTTCCTGGACACCTGTTCTTCTTTCACATGGGGAGGCAGCTGTTGAGTCAGAGGTGAGACCAGTGATGTGTACAGAAAGTAGAGATGTTTCTGCAAGAGAGTGGAGAAAAGGAGAGGAATCACATCACAGACAGGGCTGGAGTTCTTTTTCTAATGTTGTTAAGATCAATCAGGGCCTCGAGGAAGAATGCTGCTGTGTTTCCTTCCACTCACACTCCCCGCTTATACACATACAAACACAGATCTTCTTTATATGTGGAAATTTGGCTACTCTTTTGCCCTCAGAGAGATGTTTAAAAAAAAAAAAAAATCATTGTTGAGACACGTGTGCTTGTGTCTCCGTTCATGTAAAATTAAAACTGATTGGGAAAAAGTTGTAAGTGCATATATGAGTTTCAAATCCCTCACCAGAAAGATAGACTGAGAGAAAACAGAATTGGATGAGCCAAGAGGGAGGGGTTCATAGAGGATTTGGGTCATAGATCGCCATGAGGGGTTGTATTGTGTGTGTGTGTGTGTGTGTGAGTGTGTAAATATGTATGTTTGTGTGTTTTTTTTCTGCTTGCATGCATGAGTTGTCACGTATGCCTGCATCAGTTACAAAACAGATTTCCTGATTAAAGCCAATTATATTTTTTGTATTGTGTTTTGTATTGAGAGTCATTCTCTCTGCCAGGAGCCATTTAACAGGGAATGAAAGTTACTAAAAAGTGAATTCTTTTTTTAAATGGATACCAATGTATAAAGTTTAGGCAGTGGTTGTAGAGGTGGAGCGGTTGCTCGGTCGCTTTGTCTGCCACATTGATCTTGACTTGCAAAAAACAAAACAAAACAACATAATAACCATAATGGGATGGATCCCTGAGAAATGTGGAACAGATATTCATCACTCTCAGAGAAGCAATCTTTAAGACTGTAGTGATTCCCTGACCTTTCCCTACGCTCCGCCAGCAGGTCATGTTTTTGACTTAACCTGTGAAGTATGTCAACATCTGCAGGTACAGGTATCCATGGTGCCAGCTAATGTTTTTGGTGATTCTCTGGTTTTTCTTCTAGCCTCACAACAGGTTCACCTTTGTAATTTTAAAGGTCTTGTGTGTAACATTTAATGGGATCCTGCAGTAAAGTTGCAAAGTGCACCTGACTGAATATTTTTCAAGCAGAAAATTTGCTAAAATTGCAAAGGTCCTCTTTAGAGACAGTGATTTCCCCAACATCCTCAGCTGTACTTTGCGTTTTGATCTAAATAGTTAATGCTACCATGCTAGCAAGCTAAAGTGAGATGGTGAATATGGCCAACATTGAAACAGACTGTGACGGATGTATGAGCAAAAGGGTCAAAATATGAGGCGCCATGCCTGCAGGAATGAGTATTTCCCAACTGTACGAGCTGCTGTACAAACAGAAGGAAATATGAGAGTTGAGCACAAAGTTAGTTTTGTTTATTGCAGTTGTTTTCCCCTCAAGAATGATTATAGTGTGCTCTTACATTTTCTAAAACAAATAAGATAACCACTGTATCTCTATTGTTTCAAGTGATGTGCTATGATAAAGGAGAAAAAGGGTAAAAGGGACTGGAAGCAGAAGCAGAAGTCTACACAGCAGTATCAAGAACAGAAATCCCATCTTATTATTCAGTAATTAAATGCTGAATGCTTTCCTCTTTGCTTCTTCACACAACTGATTTTTGTATTTAAAATAAATTTTGGTGGAAAAACTTGATCCTTCTGCAGTGAGAAATTTCTTTTTTACCACCACAAGCCACTTTAAGACAGACTGTCAGCCACTGCAGGGTCACAGTACACTGGGTCAGCCAAAAACCACTGTGTCTGGAGCACTGATCTGTAGCTGTTAAGGGCCTTGGACAAAGGCACGCTTTTGGCACTGATGTCAGGCTGTATGGGTGAAATGCCAGCCAGTCTCCAAGCACTGGCTTGCATCCAACTAACACTCTAGCATGAGGTCGAGGGTGATTGGACCACCGACCTCCACAGTGATGATCAGCCTTTAACTGCATTTAAAATGGGGCATCCACCGATTTGCAAAAAATACTGAGCTGATAAAAAGTCAAAAGTAGCTCAGCTCTGTAGCTTTTTGGCTGCATTTGTGTGTGATGATGTGTTAAATGTCCAGTAACAGTGGAGTGCACTACACGGCCAGTCATGTGTGTAGGTCTAACCCAGTAACTCCAGTCTCTGTCTGTCATTCACTCCAGTGAGCTGCAGGGATTCATTTTGAGTCTTCTCTGTTTATTCAGCTCAGGGGTCAGGGGGTGATGACCCACTACTCTGGACTGTCATCACATGACCTCACAGTGACATCGTTCAGGGAGTTGCCCTGTGGACTCAGCGTATCTGCACTCATCTCCCGTCAATCATATCAACTAGGAAGGAAGTTGCGGTCAGAGGTGATGCTCGAGTGTTTTCTCTTTGCTGCACTCTGTCAGCGATGTTTCTGAGTGGTTGTAAATATTGTTTTGACATAGGAAAAGAACATTGTCGTGGTTTGATAGTTGAATCAAGGAGTCTGCATTTCCTGCTCACATTGAAGGGAAACACAGATTCACCTCTGATTATAGCTTGTAAAAGGCACAGCAGCAAAGCAGATTCACCCCTCGAGGACTATTCATGAGTAATCAGATTTTTAGAGCGATTCTGAGATGGCGAGCATCTAATTTTGCTTTGTCGTGACTGGAGAGATGATCTCAATGGCCCCTATGTGCCCATTTTCAACAACTATTTGGCCATGATGATGACACACAGTACATGTTAGAATTTAGTGTCATGAAGGAGAAATAATATCCAGATTTATCCAAACAGCATTGACAGAAATGTTGTTAGACAGTTGTTCTGCTTTCTTTCTGATCATTTGGTAGATGTTAATCTGTGGTTGATCCTCATTTGAACTTTCTTCTTTCTTCCCTGTAATGTGTCAGAGTGATTGGAATCTGTGGATTATTTCCATGTAATTGCTGAATTGAGTTAGAGATTGAGGAGGAAGATTGAGGACCCGTCTCCGCACAGGCCAGCCTTATCCGGAAATTTCATAGACTGAGATTCGGTTATGGACAGGCTGCGCTTCATTAGCACAGAATGAAGCTGTTGAGACTTTTGCAGCTGGCCTGGAAGCACAGTTTAATAGACTGGAATCAAATCGAGAGATGGAAAATAGAGTGGGAAAAAGCAGGCAGGGAGCAACTTTTACAGTCAGAATTGAGGTTTATTCAGTGGATTTCTGCGTATAAAAAGATATAAAACGAATGCAAATTCCACTTTTAGGATTCTGTTACAAGGATATACATACTGCATGAACACACTAGAAATTAGAAAGTCACATATTTATTATAAATACAGCACATTTCTCATTTTCTCTTGCTGGCTGTTTTAATTTAAATTATGCCGCCTATTTGTCACCTTGTCACCTCTGATTACTATTGTAGCCTTGGGAGCCACTGCTGCAGCTTTTGACTTTTCAGTGTTTCGCACACAACTGTCACGGCTGCGTATCAACATCTGTGAGCGCTGCGATAGTTTAGGCTAATGTTTTAATTGGTTCCTGAGAACAGAGGGCAAGCCAAATTGCTTTAGTGTCCCAGAGGCTTTCTCTCTTAATGAGATATTCTCCCCTCTCAGGATCAGAGGGGTCCTGACCCACGTGTCGTCACTGGGATATTATTGTAGCACATTCCCCCTCTGTCTGATGGAGCACACTGAGAGGTTAATGAAAGCAGAAGTCAAAGAGGTGTCTGTGCACGCAGAGAGAAGTGCTACTTTCAGGAACAAACTACGGTAAAAGAGAGGGAGAGATGCAGAGTAACAAAGGAGAGAGAGGCTTGTTTAGCTGAAGTATCTGCATGAATGTGAATCCCTCCAGATATTCATTCACCTTCAGTCAGGCCTGAATGTGCTCTCTGTTCTGGAGGCATAAACTCAGCACCCAGCGTACAGTCCAAAACAGATGCCCTTGTGTCACTTTTGCTGTGAATAAAGTCTTGAATTATTTTGGATCTTCCTGAAGCTGACAAAATAAAATTTGTTTTTAAATTAGATTTTTAAAACACCTACAGGGTGTTCTCTTATAATGCAGACCACCTTAAAGTCCATCCTTACCTTTCATTGGCTAATAAAAGAGAAGCAGAAAAAGAAGGAGGTAAGATGGAGCGAGGAAGCTGATGTCCTTCACCTGCAGTCCCCTATGACAAAAGCTCTTTAAACACGACTGGAAAAAATGAGGAAAGATAAGAATCTGTGTGGGCTGTCAGTGTGGTGTGGGGCTTCTTTTGTCCTTTCAGTGTGACAAGCAAGATGAAAGAACGAAAATGAGAATGAGAGGAAAAGAAGAAGGCAGTCTGATGGCTATTCTGGCCCTTAGGCCAATTTCTTATACCAATGATAAAACAAAGATATCAGAGATACTTGGAGCAGTCCTACTGATAACAGCATATATGACACCTACCTCCTTCCCGCCAGCGACGAGAGATACGGCAGATACCAAACGCTGAGATTTTATTCTGTCTGCTTGAGGCCGCACAGCAGCACCTCTTCCTCGCTAAGTCCTCCTCTATAAGCGACTAAATCGATCTGATACACCTTGTTTAACCCCCCGAAGGCTGTGTTAGATTAAGAATCAACTGGCAATCTTAACCTACAATCCATTGAAACGCAAAGCACAATGATAACCTCATGTCACACAGGAAAAAAAGGAAACACACTGTTGCACAATCAGGTTAGGGTGAGTATTGTTTTTCTAATTGTTACTTAATTTAATTGTTAAACCTTTACTGTGCAGACCGATGCATGTGCAGAGTTTGACAGTAATAGACTTCGTTATTTATCTTATGAAGAAGGAAATTGTCTCTGTGCTCATCTTCATTCTCAGTTTGAGACCAGATGATTTTGTGACTTGATGTGGTGTTAAAAGTTGAAACCTCCAGTGCACATGCATCATATCATATTGAGTAGATTTTGGGAAAATTCACAGATTTTTGTTTTTGTTTGTTTGAAAAATACAGAGGAGAACTTTTTTTCCCCAAAGCTAAATAATTTTATATGTTCAAATATGTCTGGAGGGCCTTTAATGTCCTTTATTTGTTTTTATGGAAAAAGTTACAAACGCATGTGCATGCAAATAAGATAAAAACTATGAAATGAACAAAAGTACATGTGAAGAACAGAAAAATAAAGAAAGCATACAAGAGAATTATCTTGTGTGCGGACTTTAGTCTTTATTTTTAAACAAAGGAGTGGAAGACAGTCTCACTGGGTGTTAAAATTGAGAGAATAAACATCTTCTTCAGCAAACATTGCTGTCTCTCTGAAGTCATTATAATTGCTGCAAATGATTGGCTCAATTATAACAATAAATTAGCGATAACGATGTGGGGATTAATCCTTTCTGCTTCAACAACACGACTGATGTACCTGTTGTGCTGCTGTTTTTACTACCGTAGCTCTGCAGCGGAGAAAGCTCACCGACGGCGCCCAAGCTGGGGCAGGTTGCCACTTTGACTGACAGGCTGATTTGCTGCATTCTCCATTGCTGTTCCTCTCCAGCAAGCCGAGAAAATTAGATCTACAGTCTCTGTGCTAATGTCAATCAAATGCCTCTGTCGCTTCTATTATACTGCAGCGGCTGCTTTTGTGTGTGTCCCCGGTGTTTGCACGTGTTTGTGTGCTGGCATATGTTAGAGAATTAAGTGTGCATGCGTTTTAGTTGTGTGCCCACAAAAATGGGTGCAGTGACCTGCAAAGCAGAGTCATACAAAGACACACTTTGCCGTAATGTGAAACTGTAATGCGGTTTGGAGGAGGGCGTTTGGCTAGCTCACCGTGCCGCTAATCTAATAGAGCTCATTCACGCTGACACCAGGGGAGGCTGAGTCTGGTTTGGAGGTGAAACTTGAGGGAAAAAAAGAAATCATTATTGCTGCTGACTCTGTGAATCCCTCTTGTGGTTTTTTTAGGGGAAAACAGATCAGGCGTGAGGGGGCGGGCAGGAACAGTCTGCCTCAGACGGCCTGCTTACTGTCTACTAACCTGATATGACTTCTCGCCTCATTGGCTCCAGCACATCATGACCAGAGCTGAGTCTGTGTGCATGAGAGTCTGTGAAAGAGAATTTTAATTTTGACTACTGTTTGTGTATTACTTTAGACTGAGAGTATTTGGGTTCTTCGTCTC
Organism: Naso brachycentron; assembly: GCA_029874485.1. NCBI lineage: Eukaryota > Metazoa > Chordata > Actinopteri > Acanthuriformes > Acanthuridae > Naso > Naso brachycentron. The sequence goes on from JAQFJA010000005.1 coordinate 7,528,672, forward strand.
ATAGCCTATCCAGAGACTCATACAGTCGGTACAGTCGGCACAGCACAAAGCCACCCAGAAACACTCGGCACTGCAACACAGAGCTTTGACCCAGATCCCAAACGAAGACAGTTTTTCATCTTCTCTCTCTCTCTTTTTAGAACAAAGGCTCATCTAGCCCTCAGATATGTGCCTCCATTCCACTCGTTTGTGCATCCGGTTATAGCATGCTCCCCAATTAGGAAAAAGTACAAGGCAAAACTAAAAAAATAGTGCGCTTGTTGAGTATCCACATGAGTGTGTCTTTAGAACAGCCTTGGTTAACATGAGCTTCTCCGTCACCCTTTAATCAAACTCCACTCTGAGATGTAACTTTTTCCTGCTTTGTTCGTGCAAAGTTGCACTGCGCCGGCAACACACGGAGCATTTCTAATCATGCCAGATTATATCGACTTTGTCCAAGGGCCTGTACTTCACTCTGCGACATTCTCTCAAGATTCTTTTAATTTCATGGAAAATTAAATTAACATAAAATCAATTAATGCATTAATTAGTCTTCTTTAATTACACTTACTGGAGTATAGTTTTTGATTTCAATTATTTATTCCATAATTAATAGGCTGTAATTAGTACAGCTGATATCAATATTAAACACCAGGATAATCCCACTGAGTGAAGTGGACATCTGAGGCTCATTAACAAGTTGCCAAGACCAATAGGAGGTCTGGTGTCTCCCTGAGCAGCCAATCGTACAACAAAAGGATCCACTTTGAAATCTGCTGCTAATAAGGGACATGGCCTTTCATTTTGCATACAGTCTGCTGTGTATTGATTTTTCTCAGGTTAATTACGTGATGATTTTTGCCCTCCAGCAAAGCGTCAAGCTCTATCAATTTTATTTAGCAACACATGCTAATTGTCAGCACGCACACAAATAACTATATCAATATTATTAACAGCCACAGTGCGGGACTAGGTTTTAGTATTCAGGGCAGCATCACATTTATAACACCGACTGAAGTATGACTGAAAG
>JAQFJA010000005.1:7549878-7560054 GCA_029874485.1 Naso brachycentron
GCTTTTCACTTTTTGACTTTTCATTTTTACTTTTCAATATATTATTTTATTATATTTTTTCCTATTCAGTTATACAAACATCATCTATAAACCACACAAATGTATTGTAGATGGGAGTACACAGAGTCCTATATAATTATTCTTGCCACCACTTTTTGGTGTTATGGAAATGGTCACCCTACCACAGAGCAAAATGTGTGTCAGTGATTTTTAAAAGTAGCTTATTACATTTAATTTTCATGTTCAGACCAATAGTACCTGGTGTAATTGTGACATTGTTTTGACTCTGTGGTGTTATTCAGCAAAAAAACATAAACAACACAAAACAAAAGTTAAGGCCTTTACACACCAGATGCATTTTTTTTCCTGTGTGAATTATTCACACAAATAAAATATTTTTCGAACTGCTGATTGGGCATGAGTACATCACACAGAACGGGAATATCAGGTTGCGCAAAAGCAAAGCTTTTATTTTTTGGATGTCGATTTTTCGACATTCGCATTGCGAACAAATGCATCAACCAATCACGATGGTTGTGCGAAGAGGACGTCATGTCCGTATCCCACAACAGCAACATCAACAGTGATGGCCAGCTCATTATCTGTGTCTCTCAGCACCAGGCGTTGTTTGACCAACAACATACAGATTATAAACAAGACAACATATGGCAGAGTATTATGATCAGATGGGTTATGCAAATGATGAGTAATGTTACCTTATGTAGTTTACTAGGCAAGATTAGCTAACATATGTTAACATATGAGAGGCTCGGTTAACTTTTTACCTATCTAAGCATATGGCTTGTAATGCCTGTGACGTCATGTTGTATTTTTACACAGTGTTTTGTGTTCGATAGCTGATAAGTTCTGCTATGTTTTAATATTGCATTTGTAACGTGCCGGTATGAAGAGTTTTGATCCGAACATGTTGCATCCAAACAATTTGGATTTTCTTGTTGTTTATTCGTTATGCACCCCGTGTGTCAAACCCTTTACTCAAATTTACCATGTAATTTTCGTAACATGTACTGTTGTGGCTACTTAACTGGGAGGTTCTGATTTATCACAGGGTATCAGTATAATGTTGTTGTATGAGAGAAATGATTTTTAAAGATATTTCTTTGCTCAGTCATCAGAGCTCAGCAGGACTTTTCATGTTGGACATATTTTCCACATTGAGCATAATGGAGTGGACCAAAGCAAAAAGAAGATGATTTTAGGAACGGAGGAAACACACACAGCTGCAAGATTATCTTTCCTTTCAACCAGTTTACCAGCATGAAACTAGAGACTTTTGTCTTTATCGTTGTGTTCCCCACCGTGCCTGGTAGTAGAAATTTGTAGAGGAGAGGACAGGACTGTCCTGTGAGCTCTTGGCACATGTTCCTGATGTTAGAGCATTACGGCCAAGGCTTATGTGAGAGACCTGCATTGTCAACATTAATCTGGGATGAGGGATTAAACTACGTAGAACTTCGTCATGTCAAATCTTTTGTGCTCTCAAATACAGTCTACAAGTTAAATTGTGTTTTAGAATGGCTGTAGTCTCATTGTAAGATTAATCGTGATGTCTTTCATATTAAATCACTATTGAAGATGAGATTACAAAGTGGGTTCCTTTATTCTTAATTAACGACCAAAAGGCTTCTAGAAAAATGGAAGTACTCAAATACTGTTTTTAGAGTCTAGAAGAGCATGTGGTAATCATTAAACAAAATAGGCTAAAACAGTTTGGGTTGACAGCTGCCATCCATTGTCACGATTCTTTCTCTTTGCACAGAGTTTCTTTTTTCTCCATCTTCACATGTCTGGAATGGAATCAAAGTGGGAGGAAAGGCTCTGTAGGCAGTGTGTCAGTTTTGATTAGATGGTGCAGCATTCAGTTGTCAAGGAATACTATGATTCGGAATTCTCACACAGGAGCAAAGGTGCTTGTAGCATCTGTGCTGGAACACATCTTGTTCAAAAGCCTACAAAGCTTTTTTTTTTTTCAGAGCATGTTATAATCCATTTCATGGGCCGGCTAAGGCTCAGGAGGTAGAGCGGGTCGGCGGTTTGATCCCCGCCCTCCTTCTGTCCACATGTCGGAGTGTCCTTGGGCAAGACACCAGACTCTGCGTGTTTCCCCAGCCACTGGGGATGCACACAGTGGTTTCCTAATTTCAAATCCCCTGTCCAGATACAGTAGGGAAGAATTACATCAGGAAGGGGAACCTGTGTAAACAGCCTATATCAAATTAAATTTGCAGATCTAAATGCCCCCAAAGAACCCAAACAACACAAATCAAACCCAAGAAACCCCCAAAGAAACCAGAAGCAGCCGAAAGAAAAAGGAAATTGAAATTAATTTAATATATATCTATAAATCAGACAGTACATTTATACTTGTATATTTATTTTGATTTGGTGTGTGGTAATGATTGCCATACATTACTGTACCATTACAGAGCTAACAGTACCCTCCACAATTAACACATGTAACCATATTTTGCTCAAGTACAATCAGTGAATGGCTGGTTGCTCATTACCTCCTGTTGCCCCGCTCCCTCCTGTCCTCTTTGTGAAACATCAGTGATCACTGAGATATTTTTCACTTTTGGCAGTGAATTTAGTGGGACCAGAATAGCACATTAACCAAATGTGTCAAATCCTCTTAAGAAAATGTAATCTAATATGGCTTATTACTGCTGGTGATGTTGTACTCTCTGCAAAGAATATCCTACAAAAGATTTCCTTTTGCAAGAACGGCTGCAAAGCACTGAGAGTGAAGCTGTCAGTATGAGTGTCAGCACCTCCAGGTCTAAGGCCATGGTTCTCTGCCCGGAAATGAAAGATTATTCTGTCCTGACTGGGGGTGAGCTGCTGCCCCAAGTAAAGAAGTTCAAGTATCTCGAGGTCTCGTTCATGAGTGAGAGAGTGCTTGTGATTTACCAGTTCATCCACGTTCCAACCCTCATCTATAGTTGAGAGGTTTGGGTAGAGACAGAAAGAATAAGATTGTTGAAATGATTTTTCTCTGGATGCCGGAGTCACTTCTTTGTTGAAATAAAGAGCCAGGTCCGATGGTTCATCTTTGGCCACCTTCTTTATGAGGTTTGCTCGACACATCCTACTGGTAGGACACACTGGGGTAAGTACAGAACATGCTGAAGAGATTATACATCTCATCTGGCCTGAGATGCGTCTTCACCCCACAAGTGGAGCTGGAAAAGATTTCTTATGAGAGTGACTTCTTGACCACTGTTCTTAGCCTAGATTGGTAGAGAAGCATTTGTGATGGATTAGCTCTTGGTTCACCCAGTGCTGATTGATATAATTGCAAATTCTTATTTTAATCAAATTACATTTATAAAGTTTTGAGATTCACAAAGCCTTATTGCATGCCTTTCACCTGAATGTTTTAATCTGAACTGGCTGTAAATTCCTGACATTCTTCCCTTGCAATATAAGCTAGATGGAGACCATTATCGGTAAAGTAAGTATTTAGCAGTCTCATTGGTAACTAAGTCAACACTGAAGCTACTTTGCCACATACAGATAATGATGTACTGTGTGGCTGTCAATAAGCAGTGTTGAAGTAAATACAGTGCAAATAACACAGCAATAGGTTTCATTACAGCTTCATTAGCGGAACATGATAGCGATCCAGACGACAGCGGGGATTTCTACTTTTTTTTGTGGTCTTTTTCTTATCTTTTCCTGGCTTGAATAAACATATTGAAGCAGTCAGTTTACAATAATAACAATGTTTAGGTAGCATTTCTTTTATCAAAACACCCACGGCTGATGCAGTTGCCCCCTGCTAGGAGAGAATGGAATGTAAGTGGAGCTTTAAAATGAGCGAAACCAAAAGGTGTGAATACTTTTCCAGTGGAAAAAAATGTTAGTGACTGACTGCACTTTGTAGTAAAAAAAATTATTGATTAATGACAAGACTACAGGTTTCTGTGGTCTCAACTGGTACAGTTCTAGCTTGATTCAGTAATGTTTCAACAAAAAAGGAAGTGTTGAAGGTGTGATTTACTTGATTACAGGTCAAAAGTGCTACTATACACCTGGACCATGTATGGTCTAGCTGCTAAATTGTGGCCAAGCTTCTACACCAGTCAGTGATAGCGTCTAAAATGTGAATTTCTAGACCCTAATTGCCTATTTGCAATTTTCTGTAGTGGTCACAGTAATATTTGTTTTAATGTGTACTAGCAGACTATAACATTGCACAGTTAAGCTATGTTACAGTTGCAAGAAAGAACATTGCCCTCCATTCATATCTCAAGATGTCTGATTTGGTTAAAAAAAACAAAACAAAACAAAAAAACATTAAACTGACTCTAAGTAATAGCAAATGAAAGTTCATTTATCAGTCATTCTATGCTATAGACTGTTTACAAGTTAAAAAGATGCTTGCATGGTAAAAGTCTATGCAAGCATCAACAAACATTTCATTTTTTTCACACACTGATAAACAAATTTATTAGTGACCACAGCACATAAAAGGAAACAGCCAGTGCATAGGCGACAAGAGTCTTATAGTGGCATCCCTCCCTCTCCTCTGAACAGTTCAAACACATGCTGGTGTGACAGTCAGTTATGGTTTTTTTGGATGCTCTCTGATGCCCTCAAACTTTGTCACAATTTCCAGTAGTGGGTTACGAGGTTAGTATGTCGATGCAAAATCATGAATATACAGTATGACTGAATGTGTCCAAATGCGCGTTTCACGCTCAATGCCTGAGAGTTGGCCGAGACTGAGAGAGACGAGCAGACACTTAAGATCATCAGTCAATGTGATTTTACCCTAATTGTGGATATAGAAACTACACCTCATCTATTCAGAAACACATAAAAAGCTTTACAAATTAAGTTCATAAGTGATAGCATGTGTGAGTATACATGATTATAAAAGGGTGGCTGAATCACTTGGTGGCCAGCAAAATGTGCTTCTGCTGCTGCTGCTGTGAGCAGCCAGGTTGCCTCTTCCTTAAGCAGTGACCTATTGTGGTGGTTTTTGCCCCCCCGAGAATTCAGGCCAGTGGGAAAACACCTGCACTCCTCTTAACCGTCCAAACAATTCAGTCACTCAGCTGCTCAGCTACTAACAGTCACTGTCAAGCATGGCTGAAGTGTGGGACCGCTTTTGCCATCCAACCAAAAATAAAATAATAGTTTATCTTTCGTAAAGTGAAGTATTACTGACCAAGTAGGGTTTTCATTCAGATGAATTTAAATAAATCCCTCAGATTTGACTGGACAGTTCCGGAGAGAGTATGGCTTAGTGAAAACAAAACCTTAGAGACATACTGTATGTAGCTTCAGGGTGCAGTTGACCTCCACCCACACCACCTTTATCTATGCTGTTAATTCAGGAAGTGGAATAATGAATATATTAAATCTCAACAATGCTGTGAACAAAGTTTTTGCCTACTGAAATACATACATGCCCTTATTATCCATAATAACAGTCAGATAGCTACTACAATCGATGATGACAGTTGGCTTCTCACTTGGATTAAGTGAGAAAAATTGAGTAGCTTCTATGTTGTGTGGTCTTGTGTAACTTTTTATGTTTGTTTGTTTGCAGTCAGAGATGTCCTGTCAACAGTTTTACAGATGTCTCTTCTATAAAGGAGATCCTCTGGGAAAATGCTTTTGGACCACAACGGATGGTTTTTTTTTTGTTGTTGCAGCATGTCTTCAGTGTGAACAGACTCACAAATATAATAAACTTGCTGCAATGGAACACTGAACATGTACTTGTCATTGTGTAGTGCTGTTTGTTACAGCTCAGATACACTGCAGCTATCACATGACCTGTAAACACTCTTCAAACTGAATGAAAGATGTTCCACTTAAAAACATTTCCACTTACACTGTCACTCTCTCAAACACACACAAAAACACACATTTACAAACACCTTTCTCACACACTCCTAAATCAGTGAATCTATTTATCAAAGTCAAGGATTTTTATTCCTTAGCTCTATTCATTTGTAAACATTTAATAGATAGATTTAATAAAAATAAAATGTTGAAGCAGATATAAATGTTTATTGATGTGTTAACAACTACAGTTATTTAGAAAAGTCTGCTGTACAAACAGATAATGAATACTAGAAAGGCACTCAGAGAGAGCGCATACCTTCGCCAACACATGCACTTGTGCAGGTGCAGGCCATTTAAAGCCAGAAACACAGATGTAATGCCCCCTATGGGTGCAACGACATATTCGATTTGCCCCAAATTTAATGGGTAATCCTTGGCCCAGTTTCATTGGAATTGGCACAGTAATTTTCCCGTAATCCTGCTCACTAACAAACAGACAAACAGAATGCACAGAAAACAATACTTTCTTGGCGAAGGTAATAATAATTAGGGCCCGACTGATATAACTATTTGTGATACTGGCTTATCACAGATATCTCATTATCAGCATACTGTATATGTTCACCAATATGTTAATATCAATATTAAAACTTTTTTATAAGGCCGGAAAAAATGCTTGGACTAGTGATTTAAAATTGTGTACTTAAATAGTTTGTCCAGCAGAGGGCGATCTGTTATGTAATAGCTAGTTTACTAACTAGCATTTACTGTTCAGTGCACTGATGTCAGAAATAAAATTTGTTAAAATGTAGAACATCCTGCCTCCATGACATATCTTTGTCTTTTCACAAGTATTTGATATATGTGTGCCAATATGTCGGATATCTGGCCCTAAATAAAGTAAAATATGTCTTCATAGGTAAAATTGCTGACAAATACTGCACATTGATAAAGGCTAAGGGCTTTTCCGTACCAGCATGTTGGTAATTTGGTACACCTGTGTCAGGTTGTTATTTTCATGTACTGACATGAACCTGGCTGCGCTGAACTGAATGGTGCAGTGTAACAAAGGGCGTGTCGATAAAGACATGCTGGTGTATTGTAATTTCGGTGTCATTTCTGAGGTGAACTTGTGCTTCCATTGGCCAAAACCAAGTCTAAGTGCATTTTCATGGCTTTAGTGTGCAAGAGCGCACATGTACAGACCTATCCAAAATCCCGCAGGCAGGTCTGGTGTAAAATATAGAGCCGACCAATGTCTATTAAATTGGGTGTGAATCAGGCAGTTGATGCACGTCATGACGTAGCAGCCACTCTCTACCAATTGAATGCAGTCAGCATGGATGTAAGGCAGGAGCTGACATATTAGTACCTGTATTCAGATAGACAAGAGTCAGTATTCTTTTTTATGATTGAAAAGGTTGCATTCAGTCAGTCATTTTGTTTATTTTTCCCATGTTCAAATAAATTGTAACCTGTTTTCCATACTGTCATTTCTCTGGTCTACATCAAGCAACTCGGGTTGACTACAAATATGCCTAAATTGTAATTACGTTACTCAAAAGGGTAACCATTCAATTTTAGTTCTCTACCCATCCATGCAAAGCCACAGCGTGTGACACTAACGTCATTTACTAAGACAGCTTAGGACATTTAATTAATCATTTATAATGAAATATGCATGCAATAGCTTGAACCTACTGGACAAGTATGTCAGTTTCCTCCCCTAAATTTTGACTAGCGGCACTTGTCTGCTACTTCTTCAGCCGAAATTGACAATAGATGCATCACAGGGTTCTACAAGGGGATGAGAGAAGCTGATCTGATTGGCCATGATTGAAATCAGCTGTGACACACCTTCTAATTGTCTATTCCTCCCACGTTACCACAGTGCTGCAGATGCACCTGTATTTTTGTTTGCCAAATTACTAAATTTTAGTAAGTAGATTGCCACACCTACTTGCGCTCCCTGCCCCCAGAACTTAGACCTGCATCTGCGCTGTGCCCAGACTGACAAAAATAGAGCGCTGAGATTTAAGTCTGCTTACAGCTTCATTACAGCCTGATGTTCACATGTATTGGATGTTTAATAGTCTTACAAATATATATAAAGTTCCAAAGTAGTGTGATTCCAAGAAAAGAAACAATGAATTTTTTTATTCATTTACAAACCTATTTACAAGAGGACAGTGGATGTGGACAAATGCCAGATTAAAATTAAAACTACTTTCCAGTTTAGTTCTCTGAGTGAAAAAAATAATTTAAGCCTCACTCTTCAAGAACTTCTCTGTTTGTTTTGTGTCTTTGCACATTTGCATGGGAAACATTCAGTTAGAATTATCTCTGCTGTATCATAAGTAGATCAAAGCTGTGTTCAGAGCGATATCTGTGGTAATGACAGGCCAGCAGGTGTTTGCAGAGATGATGACGCACCAGAAAAGGACAAACATTGTCCTGACAACGGTGAACAGCTGGTCTGAATTTTGACACCTGTGTGCCCGCCCAGCGTTATGTCGACCCTCTCCGGGACAAACTTCAATCAGGCTTTGACAGTTGAACCAAAGCCGTTCGTGCAAATGCTAAGAGCATCTGTCACAAATCACCAAGCCTACCTGGGTGAGATGATGAATCATGGATTTTGCAGTGTCTGCATGACTGTCCTCTTCATTCATCCTGCAAGGTGAAATGCTCAATCAGTGGCATCTGTCTTACCTTGCATTTGTTGCACAGTTTAACTGACTCAGTGTTATCAAGAGCTGAAATGTTTGGGGGAAACGTCAGGCTTCGGCAATCCTCAGCATATAAGAAGGTCGAGTCAAAATGTCAAAATGAGAATGACACAAACATCAGGTGGTGATTGTACTTTGTTGCAGCCATATGACAGCTGTTATTGTTTGAGGAAGAAAAGAATGCACTGTTTTGTGTGTTCTGTTCAGTGGTTGTAAAAAATATTACAGCAATTTACAACATACATCATCTAGTTTAACACACTATAATCATTTCAAATCATGTATCTGCAACCTTTTTTCTTTTTTTTTCCAAATCTAACCCCAACAGCTATCATAACAGATCATCCATGTACCGAATCATATACTGTAACTCTAATCAGCAAGTACATTAACATTTAAAGACACTAAGAAAATAAAATTTGTTGAGATCTTAGAAACTACACGTTCATGGAGCATATTGAGTGGTTGCTTAGTGATTGTGAAGATTACCAGGTAGCTTGTTAGCTCACAAGTAGCGTTTCTTAGCAACAGAAAGTGTGTAGGTGTAAATGGGCATTTATCATTTCAAATCTGTCTTTATTACAAATGCTGCTGGAAGCTATTTGGAGTCAGCAGAGTTATAACACAGTCTCCCCTGAGTGTAATCCAGTGATCATCAGCTGGGAAGAAGGGAGCCCTGATGGGGCAGAGATCCACTGTGGGGGGCCGCAGGTGACCAGGAGAAAAATATGAAGTGAAATGAGGTGCAGGTGCTGGTAAAATATATTTTTAAATGAAGGCGTACTTTATGTCATGTAAATGTTGTTCCTTTGACATGATTTTTCCATAAAAAGTCTAATTACTGAAACTAATTACAGCTCCTCCTTCTCCCTCATTAAAAACTCAAACGTCTACTAAAGTATTCAAAGATTTTTATTACAGAAAGTTAACTTTGCAGTAGCACTGCATTTTCTATGTGGATAGTATTTTTTTCATGCTTTTTTGCCTTTTCTGAAAAATGTCTTAAATCTGTCACAGCGTTACCCATCTGAGTCCATGTGGGTTGGATCCTGTCATGCAAAAAAGATGGCAGGAAAAGCCAAATGAAAGTATTGGCAGCCTGCAGTTATGCAGTTAAATATTGTCTTCTGTTTTTGTGGGTGTTGTCTAACTGGTGAGGTCGAAGCTGTTTGGACAGATGTTCTGCAGTGACCCATTGGCTCTCTGCTGCCACCTTTTGGATGGTGGTATAGGTTAGTTATATGCCCTGGGAGAGGTGAAAATCTGTGCCCAACCAGTATGTTGTGTTTGCACATTAGAACATCCCTGAAAAGAATACTCATAAACTAGAAAAGGCAATTCCCGATGAAATTGCATGTGAATGCTGAAAGCTGACTGGCTGACGCTGAATTGCCAATGCTGAATCTTTGAATGTTTGTTGAAACAGCTAAAGCCTGACTAAAATGCTGTTTGAAAGCTGAATAATATCAGTGATGCTTAGAGTCGAAGGATTTGTTTTATGAAAGAGCTGAAGCAAGACTGTGATTGCTGGCTTTAAAAGTTGAACAATATCGTAATGTGGGAAAGATACGTAATTTCTTAATTAAATTTGTGAATTAGCTGAGGAGGTGATAGCAGATGCTAA
>JAQFJA010000005.1:7568288-7588169 GCA_029874485.1 Naso brachycentron
CTCTGTCATGGTTTTGTTCCACTGTCTCAGGTGAAAATCTTGTTGTGTGGTCTCATTAGACTAACACTGAGAATACAGAAAATGGCCAAAAAGATAGATCTAACAATTTATGAATCGATATTGGATTTTTTTAGATGAAGACTGATCTGAATCGATAAATAGATTTTTTAAACCCAGCCCTACTCTGTTTGCACCTGGTAATCATGCTAGTGTTTGCACCATGGGCGCACCTGTTCTTAAAGGCAGGGGCATTTCACACATCTTAAAGGTGTGGGGGATGAATGAGACAGTCAGGTGCGCACACTCACACTCCACTCACCTGAGCACATCTTGGTCGGAAAAAGCAAGTCTATTTCTTATGTTTTTTGTGTGTGTGCATCCTTGACCAGCTGACGTTGTAAGAAAAATAGCAATGAGAATATTGAACAATGTCAAACTCAGTGGATGTATCTATCCAATTATTAATCTTATTATGTTCAATATAGAGCTCCAGACAAACTTTTTTCCTGAAAAACAATTTTAACCATCCCAAAGTGAAGGTGAACTGTTCCAAAACCTATAACGTTGTTTCTTTACTTTCTTATCATCATAAATAGTTGATGTTGTTAGATTACAAGCATTACAAAAACAACACTGGAGTGAGGACAAATTTGACTATATTTATATAAAAATGTAATTTCTGTTCCTGCAGTGTGGCTGTTTCTGTATTTAAACTTGTGTTATTAATTCACAAAAATGTCTCACTGAGAGGTTCTTTCATATAAAGGCAAATTACACGCAGCCCATTTCATGGTTCAGTTTCCCGGGACAACAGGGACAACAGGGACAACAGGACGCCGTTAGTCTTGAGCCCTGGTTCAATAAAAAATGTTAGCTGACACAGACAGCACATAACAAGACAATGTTACAAAAAAAAAAACCCTCTACATACTAACTAGCTAACGTTCTTCACCGGCTAGCACCAGCAGCATGTAACTGTTTGTGTTGCTGGTGGGTTGGACAAATGGCTGTGAATCACAGACTGTGATTGGCTGGATGACTGTTCAATCAATCTAACAATTGGCCAATAGGTTTTCTTGTGGGTAACAGATGCATCCCAGGTGACTGTCCAAATGAAAAAAAAAGTCAGACAGGCAGGCAAAAGTGAGGGGGATGAAATCACGTTTCTCTGAAAGTGCGGGTGTTGCATCCCCCGCATCACCCGGAGTTGCGACGCCCATGCTTAAAGGTAATGAGAGCAGACCTTCTGATGGAGGCTTTTTCACATCGGCAGGACAGAAGACTCTTTGAGGATCAAGGATTTATGTGGTGTGTTTTGGACATTCAGTGCCTTGTTGTGATTTTCCTCAGCAGCTTCACTAAAGTTGCTAGGGTTCATTGGCTTACACAAAAAGCGCTTACTGATGAAATGCTGCTGGCTGGAGGAGACCTTGCTGTTTTACTCTCAGGTGGTTGAAGAATTACACTTGCTGCCATCTGGTTACAAAGCTCTTGTGTATGAGAATGCACATGCACATGCTCACTTTTAACCGCCTTGCTATATACAGGAAATTAAGCCTTGTGTGACACAGGATCAGATTTATGGAATCAGTATGTGATCTCAAGAGAAGTTATGGTGCTGGAAGGGCTTAAGGCTCGCGTCGGGGAGCTCATTGATCTGTGGTGGCAGCCCAGCAGTCGAGCTCCTCTCCAGGAGAGTGTGCAGAGACATACAGGGTCTCTCCACATCCCCATCCCCCTCCCTACATGCCTTTTTCTGATTAGTGACACTAAATATTGACTATCTGTCTGGTCGCAGAATGATCCGTGCACATTCAGTGCATTAGGTTTTACATCACTGTGATGCCGAGTAAATTTAACATTTCAAACTTCTCTCTTGGACCATGTGACTCATGGTTTCTGCCCTTGTAAACAAAGGTAGGAGTGGAAGCTGCGGCACAATATTCAGACCTTGGACAGAGTAACAACTAGCTTACAATTATATACTGACTAAATGTTCATCTCCTCATCTTTGTATTGTGTATTACAAAACATTCTTTGTTATTAGTGTCCAATGCCAGAATACATCAGGTAGCTAAAAACATAATTGCATCACCCATTGCTGTATGAAGTGGCTGTGACTAAACGAAAGCTGTTTATTCAAATAAAAAAATAATGCATTTGATGGAGAAACAGGATGCATTCCAACCTAATAGCAACAAACTCTATTTTTGATTCTATTCTAAGGCAACATGCTCACTCATGATATTATCTATTGTAAACCTTTCATTGTATAACTGCTAAAACATATCTTTTATCTCACCTTGTTCTTTTTTTGTCTTTCATTTCTCATTCTCTCTCGCGTTAATAATACTAATTAGATAGATAGATAGATAGATATTTGGTAAATAAGATAAAATGAATAGATGAGTAATAAATGTTTAGAAAGATGAATTTATCTGTTATGAACTGTATAAATTTTTGATTAGGAGTTGATACTTAACATAAATATTTTTGTAATTAATTTATATCTTGCTGTAACACAAGATTATTGGTGTTTAACATAATAGAACAAGTCTAAGAAAATTAATTATTGAGTAGGTTTATATCAATAAGGGATTAAATAAATTGTACTTCTTTCCACTCCTTTTTGTATGTGTATGTGTATGTGTATATATATATATATATGTATATATACGTGAACCAGTTTAATGAGAGTTCCTTTTTTTGCTTTTCATTTTTTTTTGGTATGTATTTTTTTTATGTCTGTCTGCAATTGTATGATCATTTTTTTTTCTTTCTTTTCTCTTTTACATGTTCGAAATAAACCATCAAAATCAAATCAAATCGTCCCCTGTCTCATTCACTCACATTGTTTGAGCAGGTTCCAATCATAACAAATCAGAACTCAAGTGCATGTCACATTTAAATGTTGTCTTTTATCTAGCCTTTATTTTATTTGAAAGAATTATTTGAATGGGAAACATATTTCTTGATGGTAATTTTAAAATATGAAACACTGAGCCTTAGAAGCTGTTCAATAATTAAATTTTACATGTAAACTATTTTACATAGTTTTACAGTAATATTATTTTTTCACTGAAACTGTCATACAGCTATTTCTGATGGATTAACAGAAAATAATGTTCACAGGTTGGAGGCAACATATTGAATTCTCTGAATTCGTTTTCTTAAGTTCTGTAATCAAATGTCGCTTGACTCCAGAAATTGAGCATGAGGACAACAACAGAAGAAACATTAAGCACTTATGTAATGTCTTGCATGCAATACAGTGCATTAGCATAGCACTAACACTGATAATAGATCACAGCATTGTCTGTAAGTACAAACAGATGTTGCCATATAGCGTTCTTTTATTGTTTTCAGTTAGCAGGGCAAGCCTGATCTCAGTTTTAATGTTCTTGAGATGACTACTAAATGCTAAGCACGTTAGCACACCGCTAACCCAAGCAGTAAACCTCTAAAGAGTATGTGTAATATCCTTAAATTTTCCCTCTTATGCTTCATTTATCAAGGAAATTTACTCACAAATGTAATGCACAGGGCTAAAGGAGTTGGGATGTGCCTCCAGCAGGCGTGTTGGGTGCGACTGAGTGATTAAAATGTGATTATTACTGGGTATGTTGGCTGCTGCTGTGTGCCGGCAGCACACTGACCAGCGCTTTCCCACTGAAATGATGTGTCTTGGGAGCATCAGGGGTGAGCAACCCATTAAAACCATGCAAAGATTTATACCCCAGGTTAAACTACTGCAGGTCAGAGCCAAGTGGGCTTTTGGACTGCATGATCAGGCAAAGATACACACAGCAGCAGATCTGTTTTAGCAACCCTGCTTTCCACAGCAATGCACATGCTTTACGGGCAAGTAAAGGTCAAACACTGAAGCTGTGGAGGCAGGGCGGGAACTGTTGATGTTGGAGAGCAAGGTGTAGACAGCAGGTTACCTCTTCATCTTCCTTGTCCTCACACAATTGTGCATCACCATGTATATCTGCAAAGAGAGAGTGGGATGCTGATTCATACTGGCAGAAATTGAGCTGGCCAAAGGGAGGAATAGACAGAAAGAGAGGAGGCCCAAAAATGGCTCTGAATGAGTGAAAAAGTAGCCTGCCAATACTGACCATAAAACTTAAGCAACAACAGGTACAAACATGTGAATCAGAGTGTGACAGGTTTGTAGAGTTCAGTATGGCAGGGACAGGTTCCAATCACACCAGTACCTAACCTTCAGTGTGACTTCAAAACAAGATCTACATGTATGGAGCAGGAGATGTTCCAATGGAATGAATGACTGTTTGCTGGTATAGGAGTACGTTCCATTTCTTAAACCAGCTGCAAAACAAATGTTAACCTTTACTTGGATATAAAAGACGCACAAACAGATAGAGTACTATCAACAGAATACAAAATAGGCCTTGTGGCTTTTTTTCCTGCCAGCTGGTTGTCAAAACCTCTACATAAATCTCTGTAAACGGGGTAACAATCATCTTGCTTTATTCTTAGGCACTGTAGGTAAAGCTAAGCGTGTACGTTCCTGGAGACAGGCTTAAGGCTCTTGTGCATGAAATGACTGTACAGCTATCAATTTAGGATTCAATATCACAGCATTTTCAGTCTGCCTATGTCTCACTCTATAGCATCTCTCCTACTGAAAGAAGCACCTCAGGTAATGTGATGATGGAGTGCATATAGATTAATGCTGCCGTTGATGGAGCACCCGGTGGGAGTGTGATAGTGAGGTGTTTCCAACAGCTTGCCTTCTCATCTAAATCTTCTGAAACCTCCTACAAGCCCACAGGGAGACAGGAATATACATCCTGCCAGAAGAAGACAATAGAGAATGACCAAAAGAGTTTCATCTCATCAATCTCTGGCTCACGTTGTGGTAAAGCAGAAACATATTCTTCTCTCTCTCGAAATCATAAAGTTATCTGGCTCCAATAGATACTGTTAGGCTTTATTTTCAAAAGCTCACAGTATGCATTGGGATCATTACAAAATTATTTTGACATACTTTGGATAAAAATAGATTGTGCACGTCTTCACTATTTATAGTGCATCTATGTAAATACTGTGTGTAATAATTCACATGTTGATCCTGTCATGGTTTCAAACTGTTCTGTGAAATGAGAAAGGTGGCTCATCATGCCAAAATCACAGAGAACTTGAACTGAGCTCAGCAGCTCAACAGAATGACAAATGTGTTGTTGTTGTTGTTGTTTCTCACTGCTCTCATAACCCTGTTTACAGCAAAATGAGTCTCAACAGATTGAATAAACGAGCAAACTCGTGTGTAAGACCAAAGAACTCAAAGTTAGTGGCTAGAAAGCTAACATGTTAAAACAGACAGCAGCAAATGATTTTTCTCTGGATCATTGGAAACCAAAGCAGAGCTAAAGGAAGGTAAATATTGAATTCATATCTAGGTCCACAATAAGACTTCACATTAATTAAAATTTTGCCATGTGTCTGCTGAGTGTCTTCCGAAAAGCAATTTTCTGACTGTTATTCAGCAGTAGCAGTTTCTGAGGGGAAAAAATTTGATTAGTCTATAATTTTTTGCAAGTTGTACTGCTGCTTAAAAAATATTTGCTCTGGATTTTAATTACTGTATTTTTATTTATTTATTTATTTATTTATTTATTTATTTATTCATTCAAGTCTTTGGTCGAGAATGGCTACCATGAATTTTCCCATTTTTGCTATTCTAATCAAAGATGTGAATCTTAGCTTCATGAGTTGATTGTGTCCAAACAGCAGTTTCCAGTTGATTTTTGCTTTACATTTTGAATTTACTTTTTGCTTCAATGTGATGTCTTATTGGTCATGTAGCCATCAGGAAACATGTCATTAATCGCTCTTTCTTATGGAAAAGTGTTTGTGATGAACTCAGTTTAGATGAAACCACACCCACTGCTGTATGACAGAAGCCTAAACGTGGCTCTCGTGAGTTTTCAGTTTGAGTCAGGCATAGAGGCTGCATCTCCGGTTGTGATTCTGTCTGTGAGCTGTAGTTTCCCTTGGAAAACACTGTGCTCTGCTTCTGTCGCTGCCGTGTCTTTGAGCTAGCCGGAGCAAACAGACCCTGTATCTGCAGAGCGGGCTGCAGCCTGGTTGCCTCTACACAATCACTTCTTTGCTTCATTCTCTGGCTGGCTGGACTGGGTTCCAGCTCTGGGTACAGAGTAGTACCCACTGGTGGCATGGCTGACTGGTCTGCCAGTTCTCTCAGCAGACCTGTAGTTGCCATCTTCCCCAGTGAGTTTTATATCTCTGGTTTGCTCTCAAAACAAACTCCACTGTGTTGCTGCCAAACCCAGGTAATGCAGCCAAGTCCTGGCTGCATCTATTGTTTATTCAAGCTCGGAGTGTGTCAAGGGGCAGCTCGCCCTGCGGACAACCGGCCTGGCTGCTCCACCAAGCCCTGCGATGCAGCTGAAGAGGTTGCTTTTTTTATGGGGAAACTACAAGTCATAATGTGCTGTATTAGCACCTCCACTGGTGTTTAACAAACCCACTGCAAGAAAAGAAAATGCAGCAACTGCGCTGGATTTAATCTACTTAATGTAGAGTCCTTAAGAATTAACCTTTGCCATTTTTTGACAAATTGATAATATTAAATTCAGCAGAGTCAGTCCTTATGTTTCCCCATATGGCTCCAGGTGGGTGTGGTTTCCATAGAAACACAGTTGTCAGGGTTTTAGTCAAACTGAAGTGTGCATGCTTTCTTCTAAAGTGGGTTGAAAAAAAAAGGACTAAAAGGACTAACGTGTCAGTGATACCCCCCTCAGACTGCCACAGTAGAACAAGTTAAACACTCTGTGATATGACGCTTGTCTGTCTGACCTTTGAGAACATGTTGTTAGCGCAGCACTGCTCCAGTTGGACACAGGAGTTCCTGTTAAGGATGGAAAAAAAAATGAGACTAAATGCTCTTTGGTACTGATGTGATGTAGCTCTGTAGTTCGTTAAAGGGAGGTACGTTTTTTTGCACACTAAGCCTGATAATAACAATATTTACGATCATATACGATGTTCTACAGCATTATTGTGATGAACAGTGCTGTCCTGAGAGCTGGAGGTCATTGCTGACGTCACCGCTAGCTGAAACCAATGGAAGTGCATGTGAACTCCGACAATTAGTCGAAAAACACAATAAACACTCGTTTTAAAAGACTAGAAATTCACAGAATGGTCATGTCCTCTCAGGTATCGACACCAAAACATGAAGTTCACAATGGGTTATAACTCGGAAACGGCTCTTCCAGCTGCTTCAGGAAACAAACAAACAGCTGTTTCTTGGTCATACGCTGTTGTGTAACTTCGTGTTTTAGTGTCGGAACATCCGTGGGACACCACTAAACATTTTGTGAGTTCCTTGTCTTTTAAAGCAAGTTTTTATTGTTTTTCGATGGATTGTCAGAGTGCACATGCACCTCCATTGTTTTCAGCTAGTGGTAACATCAACAACAAGCTCCAGCTCTCAGGACAGCGCCGCTTGTCATTAAAATGCTGTAGAACATCTGATATGATCATAAATATCCTTATTAAAGGGCTTAAAGTTGCAGTAGGTAACTTCTGCTAAAGAGCTAGCAAGCTAACGTTAACTGCAGCATGAGACTCCTTGGGAATCAACTCAAATGCAGCCATTGCCTCCTGTGTTTTATTTCGTTTGTTCTCGCTCTCTCTTTTAAGTCCATTTGATGAAAAGGTTGCAGGGAAAGTTGCGGTGGTGTAAACTGGTCTGTCTCAGCTCAAGCTTGAGCCAACTGACAATGTCGCTTGCAGACTCTCTGTTGTCGACAGAGGCGAGTCAGAGCGTAAGGCACGAACAGCTAATCAGCTCGTACCAATGTCACCTGTCGCTAAGAAGCGCAGCATAGACCGACCAATTAGGACAGAGAGTTTAGAGAGCGTCACTGATAGGTCAGATTGAACGGGAGAGATAGGATTTTTGCCAATCCTGAATACAGAGGCATGAAAATGAAAGAGATCTCACGATACTCTCAGACCACATCACCTACTAACAGCTGTCTATGGGTATTATGATATTTTTTCCAAAAAGAGCACAGTTATTGATGCATCAAAGTTACTTAATGCAGCTTTAGTGTGCAAAAAAATCCCCAGACTTTTCCTTTTAGTCATAATATGTTACAAAAACTACATCTCTCATCAATGAATCAATTTGAAGGAAGCATAATATGGGCTTTTTTTAAAATTACAAATTCAAGAAGCGACTTTACACAGCTTTGATGTATGTAATCTGCAGTTGTTTGTGGCTGAGCCTTGAACTGAGAAGGGCTGATTGGATGTGCCTGAACTATATCAAGCTCAGACAAAAAGCTAGCTGTACAAATCACAGCAGCTCCTTTGTGTCTGCCTTGTGTCTCCATCTCTCTGATGATCGCCATTTGAAGGCCATTTGTTTTGATCAGCGTGTGACACGCAGACGGACTGCCTGCTGTTAATTCATGTGTCAGCATATTTGACCTGAATGTCTCGACTACTCTGTTACTTTCAGAAAAATGAATTGTCTCGTATTCCTGCTGTGGCTTGCTGAGCACAGCATTGATGCGTTAATGAGAAAATGCTCAGCAGGAATAAGACAGAGAGAAATGCAACTTGCCGGCCTGGATTGGAAATCTATAAAAATTCCTCAAGAAGAGGCGAGACTTCCCATTTTCCTGACACGAAAGCCAGCCTTACCCTTGAAAAGTGCATAAGAGGATTGAAGCAATTTATTCACAAAGTTGTTCTTTCTTTTCCCTCTCTCCCTGCCTCTGTTGACTTAGACATTACCTTGAATTGCTAACATTGTGTGCTAATATAGCGTATAATGTGACACTAAATATGCAGATCTGTACAGCACAACACCTGATTTCACATCTGAGTGTCAAAGTGCCATCTGTGGGGTCACCTGGTGGCCCTGGTCTGATGTCATGGCGAGCACCAGACAGAAACATGCAAGAGGAGGGAGAGGTAACAAGAGCGAAAGAAACTGTGAAAGGGAAAGGAGAGGCAGGGAGGTCAAAATGCTCACCCCGATATGTTTACAAAGAGAGGGCTCAACTTTTCAGTGCACATTTGGTATGGGACAGACAGAAAGTGCAAACACAAATGCCGGCAGGGATGGCTGGAAATATATGGGTGAATGGACAGAGGAGAGGAGCAGCAATCGTCAGCTTAAATCTATGCTGAAGTGCTTAAGCAGGAAAGCTGAAAAGCGAGAAGAACTACTTACAAAGCCTAATAAATTAGAAACTACTGCTGAATCAATGAGTCACAATTACCAAGTTTGTGCAGAAACTAATACAAATCTCTTTCATCATACTATCAGAATTGCAGCAGTTTAAAATGAATATTTGTGGTACATCTACTATTAATTGCAGTACAATAATAATTACTTAATCAAAAATAATTTAATGATGAGTCCACATAAAGAATCGTATATACCATACGAAATATTGACATATAAACTTGATTATCACCACTAGTTTCACTATGTTTGACTACTTTATTCACAATGTGTGGGCTTTTTAACATGACTTACATTGTTTAGCACGACATGACTTTTTGAAAATGTCTATTTGAATAGTCAGTCTGCTTCTGCTTCACTGCATTACTGTCAGAAATTACATCAGAAATGAAGACAGCGAGAATTATGGGAGAGAAGAAGTAAGAGTGGGAGGACCATCATCCGAGCAAACGTCTA
This sequence comes from Naso brachycentron, assembly GCA_029874485.1. Taxonomy (NCBI): domain Eukaryota; kingdom Metazoa; phylum Chordata; class Actinopteri; order Acanthuriformes; family Acanthuridae; genus Naso; species Naso brachycentron. The sequence continues at coordinate 7,578,001 of JAQFJA010000005.1, forward strand.
TGAGAGGGCACATCTGTGTGTGGGAGATGGATGACAGCATGTTTGTCACTGCAGTCGCACTCCACTGCTCTTGAGTGACACTGCAGATGGATGTCTCTCAAATGCTTCAGTGAGCATGTCAATTCACCCGCTCAAACAGATGCTAAATGCAGATGTAAGCTGTAAATGCTATTCGATCAGCTTTGGTGATCGAAGATCCACTTCTTCTCTCATTTTCATAGGGGACACTTAGCTTAGCTACATCAGACTACTGATCAAAGGCTTTTGTACAGGTTTCATTCATGTTTATGAGAAAATGACCTTTAATTGATGATTAATTGGCTGATGTTGTAATGATGTCAATCTAATGACAGAATAGAATTAAAAAAAAAAAAAAAACTCAGTTCCAATTATCTTCAACTTTAAGGTGAGGTAAGGTAAAGTCAGGTTTACTTTATTGTCCTGCTGGGTGAAATCTGTCTTGGGCACCAAGCTGCTGCATCACATTACACACACACTACAGCCACAATTACACATAACACACACAGCATAAAAACTATTGTGAATGTCACAACCCCTTATCCATGACACCTGCCTGCCTGTATGAATGTGTTTGTTTACCTTACGTATGAGTGGTGTGTGCTCGGTGGTTTGTCTCTCTCTCTCTTTCTCTCGCTCTCTCTTTCTCAGCACACCTGTCCTTGTTCTCAGTCAACGCACCTGCTGGTCATCATCTCATCAACCTCATCATCACCTTTGCCATATGAACCCTTTCCGATCTACCAGTCTTCGCTAGAAAGTTGTCCTTCATGGTTTGTTTGTTAGAGGCCTATGCACGTCCGGCTTAGTCATAGTCTGCAATTTGACAGTCTGTCAAGTCTGTTTTTGCCTGCCTGCCTGCTTTACTAACTTTGCCTCTCTGTGTTGAGGATCATCTGTTTGCCATGCCTGTGATCAAGCCACCGCAGAAGCTCACCACTTGGACCCTTTTGCCAAAGAATAAAGACTGTTTGATTTTTTCCTACCTGGTTGCCCCGTCTGCTTTTGTGTTATGTCCAGTTACATGACAATAAAACCATCCCAATGTAAATGACATTAAAAAAAACATATGTTTAACAACGCAGTGGCCAATCACAGTGTAAAGTACAACTTTTAAATAAAAACTAACACATCTCGCTAACCTGCCAAATGTTGTAACAGTACAGTGCTAGCTGTACAATGCTAGCAAGTGGAAGCTACCTCAAGATCTTTTTGAAACAAAACGGCACTGCTTTCATCCACAGGGGCCACAAGAATCGGCATGAAATTAATACATTATGGAACCATGATTACAACATGCTAATGTTAGCTGTGCATTGACAGTAATGCTAATTTTAACATATTTGCACAGCTGAATCTAAAACTGAACCTGATGAAGTGCAATAATAAAGTGAAACTTAACAATGGTGAAAACCATCTGACACCACCGTGACTCTTACTGTCATGTTATCTCATGCCATGTCCGTTATTTTTACCTCTAAGTGTTTACATGCACCTGTATCGTGCAGCTCTTTAATTTTTCTAGGACACAAAGAATTTAGTTTTTAAAGTTTTATAGTTTTGAGTTGAAAATGTTACACAAATTGAAAAACATGAGTAAAAACTGAGAATGCAGTAAAAACTGATGGATTTTTTTTTCTTTTCAAAGATTGTAAGCCTTGACATTGTGGTTACTGTTTTTCCTTCTACAGCAGGCAAGCCATTTATGTTATGCTTCCATTTGCACTTGCTTCCACCTCTTTTACTTTTTCAGAGCTGAAAAACAAATAATAATAACAGGAGGTTGCACCAGGGCTCCTTGCAATTAAAATAAAGAAATTAAAATAAATAAATAAAACAAACATTAAATTCAGGGATATAAAAGCAATATTGTTTGTGGTTATATAAATTGCATTATTTCATATGTTCTTTGAGTATATTTGCATAAAGTTGTAGATTCAGCAGAGGTTTCTCTTGATCTCTTGAGCAGTATTTTAAAGGAAACAACTTCTGTCAGCCACAGAAACAGAACAAAAGCGCCTGAAAATTTGGTCTTGGTTAATCAAAAAAAGCTGAAATTGATCTCCAATTAAATATGTCACAAAAAACACAATAAATCCAAGGATCCTTCACAGGTCAAGAGAGAGATGTTGTGTTTTGTATAGTGATTTTCCTGTAATTGTGATTTTGTGAAACTACCAGTAAAGCATGAGATAATAAAGATCTACAGTGCCTTCAAATGTATTTACAGTTGAGTGTCTTTTTCTGAGCCACCATTGGCTGTTCTACATTTGCATGCTCCAAGCAGGCAGTGCTCCATTGCTGGCTTTGGCCACCACACTGGAACAGATGTCACACCTGGTTTGTGTGAGCTCTGTTGTTGGGGTGACCCCTTGGTCTCCAAGCAACACGCTCGTCTCATGGCTGATGGCCCCTGCAGATTCAGTAGCATGTGTGTGTATGTGAATGCGAAAAGGTTCAGTTCCCTGTGAATGTTCATGTTTGTGTTGGTGACTCATGTACCTGTGTGCATGTGCATTTCTGTTTATTTGCTATGCACACATACAGTACATTGGTTAATACAGCTGAGCAGAGGCATAGAGACAAAGTCTGATGACTTCAAAACATGACGACATATGCATAATTTATAATAAACACTACACAATATGATAAAGCTGATATGAAATGGGTGCAGCCACATTAGATACAAATAAAGCATCTCTCGGCTTCTCCACATCCCCCTCAAACCCCTCAAGACAATGATGGTATTCCTGGTTGTCGTCTTACTGATACTAAGAAAGCCTCGGAAATCCTTTCTCCCGGCCCTCCACCCCCAAAGACGCACACACATGCACACACGCATACACACTGTTACAACACTAATCTCCCTCTCACAGTCTCTAATGGAAAGGATTCAGCTGAGTAGCTCCGGGAAAAAAAAAAAAAAATGTGGAGTGCAAAGTGAGAGAGCACAGAGAGGGAAGGTGGTGTGTTCAGAGAGCAAGGACACAAAAAGGAAGAATAGAGAGACAAGTTTATATGTGAAAAGATCATACAAGCATGAGAGGGGGAAGTCAAGGTAAAAGGGGGCGTTAAGACAGACCATGGGAACCAAGAGGCAAAAAAAGAAAAAGAAAGAAAAGTACGTCACCCAAAATGGCTTACTAGTCTTATTTCATCCGGTGCTTGACGCTGAAGAGAAAAACACTTTTCGGAATTTATTCGCACCTACACAATCAGGGATTTACTCTCTCTATCCACACACATTGTCAACCTGTGGCGAGGCTCTGCCGGGCTGGCCCAGCAGTGATAACATACATAAGGAACATTCAGCACATCTGGCGGAGCTTGGGAATGACGTGCAGACACTCACACAGATGCATGTACGTTCTCTGAAGTATGCTATAAGATGAGACACTGTAAGCCCCATGGAAGTGATTAGCGCAGCTTTGACAAATAAGCAGAAAATGTCTGTGTATAACTCCACATTTTCCTGTGCACATCAGCCTGCGCCTGTGTGCCTGTTTAGAGACTTCAGCGCCGCCCCTTCTTTCCTCTGCTGTTGTCCTACGTATGTGTGGATGGAGCACTCTGTATTTAGGAATGTGTGGGATTGGGGAGAGCAGGGAAGGTCACTGGGAAAATGTAAATGAGTTGAATGAATCAGCCGTTTCAAATGTAGGCTGTGCATTAAGTTATATAAAGTGTGGATCTCAGTGCTGTACAGGTTACTGAGAGAGCTCACTGTGTTGTTCCAGTGGCAAACAAGAAGGCCAGGAATGTATTTTTTAAAACAACTTGTTTTAAATTATTTATTCTTGATGTGCTGACAATATTAAATTATCTTTATCAGAGAGTAAAAACCTAAATGTAAAAATAGCATAAACTTAGTAAACTGTGCTGCCACTCTCTGCTTTTGATACTTACAAAAATCTGGTGGCTTTCTCTTTTGATCTTCATGATTGCTTTTTATTCTGCCAGAGAGGATTACATCATGTGTTTCTATATGAATCAAAAGCTATACAGGTCTTTAAAACCTTTTAATGTCATTAGATAAATTGTATATCTAGTCAGTAAAATACTAAATATAAAAAATGGTAATGTTGGCTCATATTATATAGGTTATTCTGTGCTATTAAGGTTTTGTTGACTGGGGTCAGTCTAAATGTAAACACCATGTAAGTGCTTTTCTTTGATTTCAACATAATAGTCACACGTGGGACAAAGCATTGTAACATGATTTGTCTTATTACAATGAGTAAAGTGCTGAGTGTGTTCGTCTGTGGACGTCTGATCTGCTGTCTGTATCTGCACATTTCTGTGTTTATCTACAGCATGGACAGTTTTTGTACATGCTTTTACTCTGTGTGTCTCCGTCACCTCATTTACATGTGGCATTAAAATGTGATCTGTATCCGCATAACTTATTCAGATAATAAACGATCTGGTCTTGCCTTTGCATTTACATTTGGTGTTTTTAATGCTGTCTTGTCATCCACATTGAGATCGGATCTCTGTCATCCAGCAAAAGCTGCATGATTTGGGGCAGCACGGTGGATCGCTGGAAAAGGGCCTTTCTGTGTGGAGTCTGCATGTTCTCCCCGTGTCTGCATGGGTTTTCTCATGGGTGCTCCGGTTTCCTCCCACCTTCAAAAAAACCCCCCAAAACAAAACAAAAAAAACAAAAAAAAGGCACATGTGGCGGTGCGCTCAGTCGCAGTGGCTCAAGACTAACCCTCCACTCTAACCTTGCAATTTTGTTGTACAGTTCATTGTACAGTGACAATAAAGCTGCTTTACCTTTACCTTACCTATTAGCAGTTGCGGCAAATCAGCTGAATGCTGTCAACATGGCAGGTGTTCGGTCACCAGAATTATTACTATTGTACAGTCAATTTTTTCTTTTTCTCTGTCAACAAAGGGGTCCATTTGCAACACTTCTCTGTCAGAAGAAAAAAGAAAATACAAGTGACACTGTTAGCAGCAATTTCATTTGTGTTTACACGTACATAAGATCCTTATACAATGCGAGCCAAGCTACCTTCAGATGTGGTCTGGCAGATCCAATCACATGCTGATCATAACATGTTTGCATCTTGCATTAACATGTTTTTCCTTACCTGGATAACTTATGTAGATACAGATCGCATTTTAGTACTGGGTGTAAATGGGGTGTGTGTGTGTTATGAGTAGGGAAGCTCTTTGATGAGATCTGGCCTGAGGAATGGTCTCATATGATATGTGCCCTGACATCCATTTACTCTAATATGCGACATATTGACTAGCATGAGGAGGTTACGATGAACACAGGTTATCAATCACACAGCCCCGGTAATCACACAGGTCACAAAACACTGTGATGGACACGGAGATGGAAATACTTTGTCCCTGTGTGTTGCGTGTGTGTGTGTGTGTGTGTGTGTGTGTGTGTGTGTGTGTGTGTGTGTGTGTGTGTGCATACCAATGGCTCAATATCCCTCTGCTGAACACCATCTGAGAAGGTCCCACCTCGCTATAGAATCAGTAAGAGATGAAAACAACAATGGAGAAAGAATCTAAGATAAATACAGACACATTGTATGTTATTACATACCTGTTATGTATATACATGAACATACATTTACTTATTACTCCTCTTGTATTGGCAAGTTTTTTAAAATAAAACAAGTGGAAAGAAAGTACATATATACATTTGAAGGCCTGTGTTATATTTGATGTCAGAGTCATAGTCATCAGTGATCACAGTGTGTAGATGCCTTTAAAGTCTAGCCTGGTAAAATAAAGCAGTTCATTGATTTATATTTAATTTGACATCAAACCAAAAACACATAAATTATTTAATCTGTCATAATTAATCCTTTAAAATATGTCAAACGATCATAACCTTAATGATCATAATATTTAAATGAAACATAAAGGGATTTATAAATGACATGAAACAATCTATATATAGACCAATTAATAATACATTACTGACAAATGGATTGTGTTAATCCATATGAAAGGGCCGTTTTACAAGGGATTAAATAGCTGAACTCACAAATAATTTATAAGTAGTAGAGTACTGGATTGAAAAACAAAATTACAGGAAAAAGGAGAATTTATAGAATTACAGACAGAGATTATTTTTAAAACACAAGAAAAATCAATGCATGTGTTTTACCACTTAAATAATATGTCAGTAGTGTCTTATTATGCAGAAAATGAATCTGTAACCTAACTTACATTTTCATAAATCTTTAAATATTTATATAAATTGCCTGAATTGCCTTCACTAGCCACCCCGCATGGCTCATGCTTGTAAAGTAAAACAGTAAATACAGTGTGATGCCCTGGCGCCTCGTAGTGTTGCCAGATTGGGTGGTTTTCCTCTGAACCTTTTAGGCTGTTCTGCGTGTGTTATGGCTTTTTTCTTTGCCAGGATTGTTCCCCGGTATCTGGCAACACTGAGTGACGTTTACCAGTGCCCAACTGATAAGGGATTTTTGGGGCAGAAGTCAAAACCAGTATTAGGTGGTAAGAAAATTCAGATACTCGATAAATCGGCGATAGATACACACACACACACACACTGAAGTTCCCACACGGCTCCGCCTGTACTCATTCACTGCAGTTAGCTCCTGTCGTCTGTCTGTTCCTCCGTTTGTTTCACCCCATGTCAGGTTGTTTAGCTGTAGACTGTCAGTGCCACAGAACTTCTGTGACTGGTGTTGGTAAAAAGAAAACAGCAAGGGGGCTGCCCCAGGTAAACAGGTGCGCTCCGGAAAGTAAATTCTGACTTCAAAATAAAGTCACACGCTGCTATCAATTTGCTTAAAAAAACAAACAAACATTAACATGTTAAGCTTCTCAAATTAATCTAATTTATATATATATATATACATATATATATATATATCTTGGCTGACTGTAGTTATCAGATGTGACAAATATGTAGATATGTAAAGGAAGTAGGATATCTTACATTAAAACAAAACAACTTTATTCTTAACATTAGTGCAGTGCACTGAACAGTATTAGTTATTAAAAAACGGACTGCCTCTGTGTTCAGTACATCCTTCATCGTCCAGTGAATGGCACTCTTTTAGGCCGTTCACAACACTGGTGTAGGTATCATGTCTACAAATTTGGGCCAGAACGCTTCTCTTCATCTCTGCTGGTCCTCATGACTGTGTTCAACATCCTCCTCTTGGAGTTGGAGTAATCATTACATTTTTTTTGGCTAAAAGTGGTGATTTGTGCTTAGACATTTAATTCTCTTGTAAATAAGTCTGTGCTCTTTGAGCCATAAAGACAAGAGTAAATCAAAATTACTGAAACAGGCACTGAAGGCAAGATGGCACTGATACCTATTTTATTAACTCCACTTGAAGCCGCTTTAAAGTTAATGCTCGTTTACAAGTCTTTGTGGTTCTCTACATTTTTGTTGATTTTCGTTCTTTCTCCTGCTGTGTCAGTAAGCAGAGGGCCTTCAGTGCTTCTGCGGCACAAATAGCAACTTCTCTGCAGGTGGTCAAACACAGCGTGATTTAATGGCTGACTCAAGTATACCACATTACACACACGTGCATGCACGCGCACACAATTATATATTTAGGCACACAAGCATGCAGTTGTATTGATTACTCGCCATTTGTAGTTGGCATCTGAGAATGAGAAGATATCCACAATTGTAAGTATACAGCACTGCATGAGCATAAAACACCCTATGCAGATAGATTGTGAATAACATTACCAGTAAACAACACTTAGTCTTACAAGTTATTACGTCAGCCACACACACACTGGTATGAGATATGAGATTACATGTCAGCTCTTTCACTCTGAATATTCCATGCAGAATCCTAAGATCTTACAAACAAAACTAAACAAGCAAAAATGTGTTTTTGTTTGTTTGTTATTGTATTCTTTGACCTTGAAGAAAGGCGCTACTCTCATGTAGATGACACATGTGAGGGGACTTGCTGCTATAAATGTACATATGTCTCCTCCTCATATTCTTTTGATCCTTACACCCTTGTCTCAATGCAATGCTCTTATTCCCTCTGAATTTTTCAGCACCCTCCCTTCTCTGAGTGAAATAACTTCAACAGCAGGGACTTATTTTGTCCCTCGGTGTTCATGTGTTTATCCGTTTCTGGCATCCCTCCTTTCCTCTCCTACTCTTCAAAGACTCTCGACTCCTGCATCATACGCTACTCACTCTTTCACGCACATGCACTCACACAGGTACCCCACAATAGAAAGAGCCCCGGGGGGTCAGAACAAAGCGTACACTGTTCATCGAACCTATGGCAAGACATGAGGGAGCAAAGTTGTGAGGGAGGGGTTTCCTAGGGTGAGGATATAGGGGTCTAGCATGAGTATCATTCAACTGAACTGGCTCAGCTATGCGACAGCTTGTGGGGTTACAGGACAGCATGTAATGAAGTGGAGATATTGCACATACTTAATGCAGAAATGAGCTTTTACACAACAAAGGGGAAAAAGGGGACTGAAGTACACTGCATGCTTCATTTCTGGCCTTTTGTGGTAAAATAGAGCAAAATCGAAACGGAATAAGAACAAGGCAAATATGTATTGACTAACAAAGACTGCACCACTGTTAGCTTGAAGTGGTTTTATTGGAATCGACAGATTTGGAAATGTATGGGTGAGGGTCGAGTTCGGTGGATGAGGAGGGAGGGATTGCAAGTCAGGGCATGTGTCGGGAACGAAGAGTGTCCTGAAGGCTGAATCGATGAGGAACCTGGGGGGTGAGACTCAAGGTTGGGGGCACATCTCGATGAGAACAAAGAGGAAGAATTACTGAGGTGAAAACGCAGACGTAGACATACTAACTGGGAGCAACCAGGAGGGACCTACACCGAAGTTCAGTTGGGGAGGGCACTCTGCTGCGAGGCGATGTCACCAACCACCGAGCCATGGTGCAAACCTGCGAGAGAGGACAGATGAGGAAAGGGAGTTTGGGTGTGAGGGGTCATGAGAACTTGACACGAACACGAGACTCACCTATATAGGTCCACCCAGGTGATTGAATCAGAGGCAGGGATGGTTGGATCAGGATGAGGATCAGGTGCGTTAATTAGTGAGGGAGAGTGGCGTGGTTTTGTTCCTGAATTTTAATTATAAAAACTTAATTAAAGTAAACCCATGTACAATCGGCAGTTGATTGTTGGTTAAACTAGACTGCAAGTCTATTGGATGATGAATTTGAAGTTTTCAACAGGAAGTTTCTTTTCTTTGTTAAATATTTACTGTTTTTAAATTAACAGTAACATTATCCATCCGCTGTTTTTTCCTGCTTTCGCTCTTACTGCCCTCTTTCTTTCCATCCTCCTCTCCACCTCTTTACACTGACAACCACACAAACGTTATATGAAGCCAAAAACAGACATATAATCTGATGATACATAGGGTATCTGTATCATAAATGAATGTGAGAGGAGGCTGGAGAAAAGCTACATTTGATAACAGTACATCAGTGCAACACTTTGTAATATAGATAGATGTACAGTAGACAAGCAGGAGCTGACATGACTTTATAGCTGCTGTATGTAATCTGGACTATTTGTCTAATTTCTCACCTGGTTCTTGCTCTATATCTCTGGGCTGACTCCATCCTTCTATCCCTATGACTCCATCCAATTCTAATTACTATCAAGCAGAGGGCAAACATAGCAACTGAGTACTAATAATATAATAAGAGGCACTGAGGAGAAATCAAACATTATCCTAACTGAATATGGGTTTTCTGTGGGCAATCAACTGGAGGGATAATACATAAGAGGTCTTACAAGCACTTCCAGCAAGAACTTTTTATGGAGGATATGACAAGCACTAACTGGTCAACAGTGTGTTTTGAGGAGGACCCGGTTTTAGCATTGAGAATTTCCATGAGATTATTTTTGCAAATTGCTGATAAACATGCACCATTGATAAAAACAACTGTAAGAGTAAAAGGTGCACCTTGGATCAACAATGATTTAAAAATCCTGATGGCACAACGTAATGTGGGAAAAAAGGTTGCTGCCACATCTGGCATACCATCTGACAGGGAAAATTACTGTAAATTAAGGAATCAGGTAACTAATCAGAATAGAAGTAAAAAGAAAGAATATTACCAAAGTAAAATTAATGATTCTAAAAATGATGGAAAAAAACTTTGGAAA
>JAQFJA010000005.1:7635474-7648420 GCA_029874485.1 Naso brachycentron
CCTGTGCGAATATCCCTCGTAAAAGTTACGTTTTTTTATAACATTATGTTGGTATGGACACAGTCATCCTACCTGGACCTATCAGCTGTGCTCTTGCTTGGTTAGAAAAAACCTCAGTTTAATATGTTACCATAGTCTTTATCAGAAATATCTGAACAGTGTCGGTTGAAGTGAATGGATGCTGATGGATGTATCCACTCGCTGAAGGCAAAACATTTTCTTCAGTCACATAACATACTTTATTAACTGCAGCCATGTCCTCTTGTGTCACCGCTAGGAAAGCAACAGAATGAAAGTTAGATCGTTCTCTTTTTACTCTTTTTACAGAACTGTAGCATATTGAAAATATGGGGCTTGGACCCAGATACGGTATTTTGAAAGAGTGTTACGTCTCAAAGACTAGAGAGGATGCCTGGAGAGTAATAAACAGCCTAGAAGGACTCACTTGATTGCAGGAAATAGTAAAAACAATCATTTAAAAAGACTTTTATAAGGATATAGATTATAAAACTAAAGTTTTTAAAGAGCACAACATAAACTAAAGAAAGACATCCTGCATATATGAATGCACGCGGAAGCTGAGCATACCTGAATGTATTCATCACCGTGTGTGTTTGGCTGTGAGCTTGTATCTGACAGTGGTTTTTAGTCCCTCTGTGTGTTATTGGTGGTTGGCTGCCCCCAGTGAGGTGTGTAGCCTCCACTAAATGGGTGAGGAGAGTGCTGGCCCCTGCTCTCCATCAAAGGCAGTATTGACTGGAAGCATGAGAGTGTCTCTGCAGCCAGTCATCCTTGGACAGCTGACAATGGGTCTGGGCACGGGGGGATATAGCTGAAAGCAATCAACAACCACTGGAGGAAAATGCTTCGCTGCTGGTGGAATGTCTGAACTCAGACCTCACTCGCAACAGCACACGGCTCAGCTCTTAACTGATCCTGTGCGAGAGGCTCTGGTTTGCCTTGGAGCTCTTTTTAATTAATTATGTACAGGGTGTTGCTTTATATGTGCTCAAATGTGCTTTTTAAGTGCGTGTACAGTATCTGTGTGTCTACGTCTGCGGTAAGAAGAACAGCAGGGGGGCAGATTGGCTCAGAATCGTGCAGTAATTAATCTCACTCAGTGAAGAGGTGCATGTTGGGACTGAGGCAGGGCATAGCTCACCGCACCTCGCTCGTTAACTCTAACCATCTATGGTCAGCCTCTGGAGATTAACGAGGGCTGCCCATGGTCAAATGCGGTCAAATGTGTTTTAACGAATACTCACTCGGCCTATGAGTGAGCTTATTTTTTATTCTGAGGCAGTATTTCACATTACAGCTGCAGAATAATACTCATGGGACCTGACTCACACTGTGACACATCTGGCAAACAGCAGAGCAAACACACACACGTGTGCACACACACCACATGGCACAGGCACAGGAACATACAGTAAGTGTAGCTGCAGTGTGCGGTGCCATTTGTGAGCGATCCCAGCGTGAATCTCTTTGACACAGTGACATACAGAAGTACCTATGACTCACTCGCTTGTTGTTTGTGTGTGTGTGTGTGTGTGTGTGTGTGTGTGTGTGTATGTTTGCGTGTGTGTGCCTCTGTTCTAACACTACTGCTCTTCTTTGCTGCTCTGCATGTTGGTATCGGGTTTGATGTTGCATAGCGAAAACTACAGACACAGAGAGATTAACAATGACTGTGAGAGAGTTGCATCTGCACACAAAAATACTTTCACTTTGGAAAAAAATCTGAAATCTTTTCTCTTTTATTGCTGCGTTTGACTCCAGTGTTGAACAGGCACTGTATTATCTGTGTATCTCTCAGAGCAAGCTTCAAGAATTACAGTGGCAGCTCACATATATAAATAATGTAGCTTTTCATAGAATGGAGAATGGTATACAGATACATATTCCCCTTTCATGACACCAGGGCTGTGATCCAAATGCAGCTAAAGAGTAGTTTTCCTCAATTCTCATTTAATATTCAGCAGTTAATACTCATGCAAAATTGATCAAAAACCACAGTTGGTCTTATAAGGTGCATGAGAGAGAAATTCTCGTATCTACAGCTGTGAACATCAGAGAAGGCTTGTCTGTAGTGGCAGAGGAGGTTGCTTCTCCTCTATATTAAGAGGCTATATGGAGAGCAAAATTTTTAAAAATAATTAGTTGAAACAAACCATTTCTAAATAAAATTTTGTTTCTCTCAGTTAAAGAAATCTACGATTGAAATTCAAATTAAAATACTTCAACAGTGATGCCTGCAGGGCAGGAAAGACAGGAAGGTGCATTAACCCCTTTTTAAACAGAGGGTTCAAGCCAATGCCACTGTGCGTAAAATAAAATTTATGAAGGCAAAATAAGGATTCATATATTTAGACCTCCTAGCCAGCCAGCTGTAGTTTTCCCTTTTTCTGTCTTGTGCTGCCTCTGTGTTGGTTGGATTGGTCAGGTTTAGGTATGCAGATTGGGATTAAATGTGTGTGTGCCTTCTCAAACACACCTGCCTCAGAGGTAACAGCCTGACCACCGTAAACTGTACAAACAAAGCCAGAATTTTGCATTATAAAAAGAAGATAGAAATTTGTACGAGGGCTTTGCGAGATGTGAAAAAACAGTCACGATAATTATTCTATATTGATCAATATCGACACTTTAGATGATATAATTTGATATTGCTGCCCGTCTTAAGAGCATTTTCATAATGACTGAAGCCTAAGGAAACCTAAGAAAGTAGTTTATTAACATAAAAATAAGTGTGCTCAGAATGTGTGATAAGTGATTGGTTATGAATAGGGTAATCACATAAGAGTGGGCCAATCAGAGTCAAATTACAGCCAATCAGAGGCAGGGTAGGGCAGTGTAGTAGTATCCTGTGGGGAAAGTAGTTTAATCTTTAATAACCTGTTATTGAAGAAGAACAACGACTGAAAATGGCTGATAATTAGGGAGACAATGAGGTCCAGGAGCACCTTATTGTCTGCCCTGAGGACAGAAGACGGGACATGTGTGAAGTTGTGATGGAGGGTGGAGGTGGGAAGACCTTTTTAGAGGGGGATCACTGATATTAATTAATGTTTTGCTATTGAACGACACTTAAAATGTTGCTCTGAAGTGAAGTGATGTTACAATCTACGTTAGAGGTCTGTATATCAACACCCTTGATAAATACTCTGTATGTTAGCCATGTGTGTGTATAGATAGATAGAGTGGTTAAGGAATTATTTGGTTGACAAGATGGCTCAAGCACAAATCCTTAATTAATTTTTTCTTGAAACACTTTTCTAAATAAACCTCAAACATTGTGTGCATCAACAAACCAAACCTTTATTTATACATTAAAAACTATAAAAACACAATTTCATAGTGTATTCAGCAGTAAATAAGTGGCTCATATTCTTCAAAATCGTTTTTTAAGAAAAAATATTTTACAACACTTGCAGTACTGAACTTATAACTGACTACTACTGGACTTATAACTACAAACTCTTGTATTGCAGCAAAAATAATAGACGGCATGGTGTGTTATTTAGATGAACTCAACAAGCAGTGTGGCTCTTAGGATTCAAGAAAATGTTTCAGATAAATCCCTTTCAGATCCACATTTTCACTGTCTGCGTTTCTGGTCTTGTCAGGACACGGAGCCACCTCCAGTAAATGCAATGAAGATGTACTTTACCTAAGTCCGCAGCGCAGACTGCCTTCAAATTGGATTAAATCCCTAAATCACATGATCAATCATCCACAGCTTGCTGTGCCAAGATGGCGGAGGTTTCCTTCTCTGTCTTAAAATGGCACAACAGCATTCTATAGCAACAGAGTGGAGCTGCTTGCGGTTTTAGGTTCTGCCCGTAATTTGTGATTCTGTGTGTCCTCCTCAGTTCTGGGAGATACAAACATTTGAATATGAGAGTAACTGAGCCACAGTGCACACACACTCACAACATGCACACAGCAGAGGGAGTATGCTGGAAACAAATAGCATGAGGTGATAATTGAATTTGGGGAAACATTAAGGGAAGATGGGAGGAGATACAGCTATCCTGGGAGATACAGTCCCATAACAATGGCAACAGACAGTAAATTCCTCTGCTCCTTTGTCAGGACGAGCCAGCAGGCAGCGCAGGGCTAAGCCCCTCATTTTCTGGTAAAAAGCAGCAGGCAGACGCCATGCGTGCCACTCTGTGCATGCTTCATGCATCGCTGAAGCGTGGACGTCACGCCAGGCCTCTGTGTGTGCCTGCTCAAACACACCTGCTCCTGACGCCTTGGAGGTAAAAGCTTGGCCATAGTTAGCTGTACATGCAGAGCCAGAATTTTGCATTACAATTGGTGGATAGATACATATCTGTACTAGGGCTCGGCGATATTGCAAAAACCAAGGTCATGATAATTTATCCATATTCCATATATATTTACATTTCATTTTCCATATCGATGGAAAGCGATAGGAAGTGAGTCCGAGACAAGCAGAAATTTTTCATAAGACATAATCTCGCTCTCGCCTAGCAAAATGACTAACTGAAAGAAGCACTGACTGTAATGGAGCAGATCTTCTGGTGCTGTTACTGTACTTAAGTTTCCTCCGGCCTATTACTCAGCCTACTAAACTATGAAGATTGTGAAATAGATTGTGAAATGTTATTATGGTACTTTTTAATCTGTCCCCTCTGTCACAAACAGCTTGCTGGCAGAACCTCAATAATAAGTTGTCCTGGTTAAACCAAGAAGCCACTGCAAATCTGCACTGAAATCAGCAGAAGGCGCGCTAGTTAGCTGTTAGCTGTTAGCACCTGGTGAGCAGCAGTACGGCAGTGTGTTTGGATAATGTCGCTAAACACACAACAGAACTGTGAGTTTCTGTTCAGAGGAACATGAAGCTTTAAACAGTGAACTGTAGTGTAATTTAAGTACACGACAAGTTGTCCAGAAATAAGTTAAATATATAAACAAAATAAATAAGTACTTCAGCTCAGTAAAGTCTGGAGGGAAAAGTATAAGTTTGGAGTTACAGGTACTCTGACTTATGACAGAGACGAAGTAACCAGATACAAGTGGTGATCAAGTGGTGGAGTTGTGGCTTCAGAGCATAAAGACCTCAGTACAAAGACTGAAACAACCTGAACTGAGACACAGATTTTTCTCATATTCTTTTCTCTAAATCTAACCTTTAAAAAAAATTTTTTTTAAACCCCCCCCCAAACCTCATTTCTGGTTTTTACCGTTCATAGATGACTCTTTGGTTTTGTTTCAAAACTTTTCTTTGAATTACGCAAAATAACATTTATTTATTTATTTTCTTAATAACATGTCAAAGTTGTTTTCTTTTTTTTGTGCCACGGATAACAAGTAAACAAATTACATTTTGATCAGTGACTAGCATACGTTGATCCTGTACAGACGCAACAGAGAACAGAAGCAGAGTGGCAAAAGTTGCTTTGAACCTCTAGTTTCTCTTAATATTTTTCCACTTTTCATCCTCATTCACATTCACTTTTCCTATGAGTTCAACAATGTTCTGTGGTAGGAAATAAGCGTGTGCTTCAGCGTTGAAGCGTGCAGAGTGACTTACTGGTCATGCTTATTTCTGCTGTGTGATAGGCTGTTACATCTGTCCATCGAGTAAAAACCTTCTTGTGTGCGAGGCTACCTGGTTATGTGGGGGATTGAGCCTCAGAGGTGAGTATTACAAAAACAACACATGCTGCATCTGAGCGCAACAAAGTGATGAAAGAGCCTTTAAGACTGGAGCAATGTAGGTTTAACTTAGCACACTTCAATTATTTACTACAAGTTCCAGACATCTCTATCTTTTACAGGAATTAAACTGATTTGAAAGGGCTGCTTTAATGAGTCTACACACTGATGTTTAATGTGTGTCAATACTTTATCCCAAAAAGTCCTTCAAGTAGACTGTTCTAGAGAGTACAATGATAAGTAAGCCTAAACTGTGAGCCTTTCTGGTTTCAGCTCTTAGACGTTGCCTTTTTGA
Source organism: Naso brachycentron (assembly GCA_029874485.1). Lineage (NCBI taxonomy): Eukaryota > Metazoa > Chordata > Actinopteri > Acanthuriformes > Acanthuridae > Naso > Naso brachycentron. The sequence continues at coordinate 7,641,461 of JAQFJA010000005.1, forward strand.
GTGCTTTTGTGTAGCAGCTTCACTTTATTGTGATGAGAATGCAGGGAATGGAGGGGGGGTGGAGAGAGGGAGGAGAGGTGAGGGGAGGCGAGGTGTGTTGGCTGTTTGTGAGGGTCATGGAAGGCACACAATGACCCTCTATGTTTGTGCATGGTGCACTGGTGATGTCATGGCTGGCAGGATCCAAAGCCCACCGAGCTTGTGGAGGCATGACATGACCGGGACAAAGAGGAGTGTCGCTGGTTTTGTGTTGTTGAATCAGGCTGTGACGGGGCGCAACTCTCTGTCCTCCATCCAGTGCCCTTACGGAAACCAATCTGCCAATCATTCACTCCTGTTAAGGAAATTAAGTTGTACAGGCTGCTTGAAATATCCTTATTGAGGGGATGTTTGCCTATATTCGATATCTTACAGTGTAGCTGACAGGAAACAGATCCAGCATTGAAGGAGGCCGATGCAGCCAGCAGCTGAGAAACAAGCTACAGCAAGATTCTTAGGCGCAAATGCCCACTGTCAAAGTTAAGCTAAAAGTGCTTGTTTTTGCCTCTGAGCTGCTCAGATAGTGTAAGTCTCTGACAACAGCATGCAGAGCATTTCTCTTTGCCTTCATTTGTTCCGGGCTGTGTGTAACTAAGTCTTGTTCACAGAGACAGACCAAAACCACACTAACTCACAACTCAAATTGGCTTTCCTCCACTGGCAGGTCATGTTCCCCTGCTTTAGGTTAGAATATTTGTTTAAATGACATGTATTAACAACTTTGACATGAGTTATCACTATGAAGTGAGAGAAAGACAGAGAGCTAGTGAATTAAAAAGCACCAGGCACACAGTATATACAGTAGGAGATCTTAACAGGTGGAAATCAGATTGTCTCAAAGTGTTTTTCTTCATCAAGTTGCAATGGAAAACTAAATGTCTTGTGGTCATAGTGGTAGAATCGACTTTTCTGTCTCTCTCTATTCTGCGTGTGTGTGTGTATGTCATTATGCTCTCAATGAAATTCCCTTATCCTGCTTGACTTTTCAATTTTTCACTCTTGTCATTGTGTATTTGGTCACTGCAAGTTCGTCCATTATGCTTGTCTCAATAATGTTCTGGCCCAGTGTTGCAGCAGTGGTCGTAGATTGTGTTTATGTTTAAAGAGGGATATGGTCATTAAAATTGAGGACTCTGAAAGTCTGAACTGATTTTTGAAGGATTTGAGACCTTTTGAGAGAGTTTCTGGTTGGCGATTTGTGTTTGCACAAAACCATAAATTGACTGTGGGGTTACAGCTACAGCCAAAAACACACAATTAGAACTCGCCAGCTTATCGGCAAGTGTTTTAAAGGCCTTTTAGCCGAACAAAGAGGAGCCAATCATTTAGCTGTGGAATTTGCCAGAATGCGATTGGCACAGTGGTGTTTATCGACTGAACGTTGTTTCCTAGTAGAATGTGATCGAGGAGGAGAGAAAGGCCTCTTTTCACAGCAGGCCATGCAAGTATCGTGTAAACGCACACTGAGAGAGGCTCCTTTCATTAACTATGCTAATCTGGCATGCACGTGACTTGCCACAGACTCCAGGGTTCCTCCTGACTCTGGCTCTCTGCACTGTTAGTGTCTGTCTCCAAAGGCCATGGTTCTCGCCTTCCCCTTTCTGGTTCATTGGGTTAATTTGCTGTGTGTTATGTTCTTTTTTTTTCTCATTGTTAGACTGACAGAAACATGGCTGTGGTTTCTGGTGAATCTACTCTTCCTCTTCCTCCAATCATGGCATTCTATTTGGTTGTTTGGCTCCTCTGCACAAATGCAACCACCCAGTCTGGCAGCTTTAGTAGATTGAGAGCTTTGATTGTGTCCCCTCTGTCACCTTTTACCTTCTGTTACTGTCCATGCATAAAGTAAAACAAGATGCAAGGCAGTGCCAAATATGAAGCAAGAGTTTGATGTTACAGATGATGTGTTTATTTGCCTTTTTGTTTGGAGATAGGTGAGAAGATTGGTACTACACATATCAGTATAAATATGGATCTGCCAACAGCAGACAGCTAACTCTTCTTAGCACAAAGGCTGGAAACATGGAAACTTCTGACGAGTAGCATCTCTGAAGCTCACTAATTAACATGCTATATCTTGTTTGTTTAATCTGCACAAAACTGGAGTGTAAAAATGATGATGTGCCCAACTATTTCTTGATCAGGACTGGTTGCTGGGCAACCAGCAGTGACTCCAACTTACTGGTTCCTACCAAGAAATGGTTATGTCAAAAATTATCAGTATAACACACAATACCGCACTGTACGCTGGTATGCACTCTCTGTCTCCTAAGTGGGCGGAGTCACATCTCCCGTAGTGACAGATGGAAGTGTTTAATTCATGGTTTCACCTATGAGACCATTTAAATGTCCGTTTATGTCTGTTGTGAAGCAAGTCGGGAAGCACCGGTTCCCAGATCTCAAGAGAGTGTGTTACTGAGACAAAGACAGGTCTCGAACAAAGTTCATTTTCTCCTGATAGGCGTGTCTGAAAAATGCCTTTTTTGCGTCAGAATGTTTGGAAGATATCTGTCTTGTGAAAAATGGGTCCAGTATGTTTCCTGGTGATAATCGGGCAAAAGAATTGGTCATGATCTGTGATCACGTTCTTGTCTCTCATAAAAATGAATGGACTCAATACTGCTTCCTGCCTCCTAAAGGGGCGGGGTTGTGGTGAAGCTCATGTGACAATAATACAGTAAATGAACATTCAGTGGGAGGTCTTAGTTCTTATTAACCCTCTCTGATTATGCTAATTGGTGAGATTTTAGAGGTGCTGGTAGGCAGCAGGCAGGCTAGTAGTTTTCCCCTTTTTCTAGTCTCTATGCTAAGCTAAGCTAGGCTAAGCTAAGCTAACAAACTGCAGGCAATAGCTTCAGTGTAGAAATATAAGAGTGATATTAATTTTCTTACGTAACTCTTGGCAAGAATCCAAACAAGCTTATTTCCCAAAATGTTGAACTTTTCCTCTAACTTTTGAAACTTTCCGTAAGTCACTTTGTAATGTCTTGTTTTGTCTTGGAACTTTCTATCACAGTTAAATGATGGCTGATTTTGAAGGGTATTGCCGATGGCTTGAGCTGTAAGCTAATAAACAGTTTCTCTGATGAGTGTGTTTTTTCATTTAACATCAAATTTATACAGCACCGGCTCTATTTCAGGAGCTGGCTATTAGAGGGTAATTACTACATGTTAGATTATGTCATTTACTCAGAGAAAATGAGGAGCAGAGAATGAGTCACCTCCATCAATTAATATGATATATGAGTCGATAAGGGATATGGGTGGGATATTTGCTACATCTCCGCGAGTCATGAGGTGATAATTTGAAACCCCCTTCAAGGTATCCCGTATTTTTAATGAAGCTGGCGATTAAAAGTGGTGTTTCTTACACGTAATTATTACTTTATTGATTCGTCAGCATCTCAGGGAATGGTTTCTCATGAAATATATCCCTTCTATGATAACCTGTCTCAATTGCAATCATGAGAGAAAATCATTACAAGAAAGACCCCCAGGGGAACGTGCAAAACGCTATGTTAATGTGAGTGTCCAAGTGGGTATTTGTCTGTGCGGGCGTGTGCGTGTGCAAATGTTTGTACAATAGTATGCTTACTTGCTCTGGTGTTACAGAATATCCCTCCTCACTGACATTTACTCTTGTAGCAACAAGGAGGTACTTGATTTCATGTACAAGCAGTGACTGATTGCTCTCTCTTTTCTCTCTTCTCTCTCCTTCAGGCTGTGAGGACGGGGGGGAAGATGAGACCTCCCAGCCCTCTGCTGATCCTGCTGTACGTCACGCTGTCCAAGAGTGTAAAGGTGGTCTCTAAGAGAGGCTCAGGTATTTAAACTCCTTTCTATGGCTTGCAGAATGATGCCTCTGCACGCCTCCTAATGTATGTCAGTTTTCAGTAATATGTTTATGTAGGCCTATGTGTGTTGGTGTATTCCAGTGTTGTGTCTTCACTTTATGGTTGCTGCCAACCATCAACATCTGGCACCATCACTGATCTAATTTGAAGGCTTCTGGTATATTTCACTTGCACTAATTAATCATTGTAGTGCTGATCCTTTATGAACTTCTGTCTACTTAGCTGAGGTCCTAAATTGCATAATTTTTACAGTTAGAGTTTAGCTGGTGAAAAATCTTTCATTATTTTCTATTGTTGATGTACCTTATGATACAAAAGTCAGTGTTGGAGTACTTATATAAATTTTCATTGTATCGAGAAACATTACATGGCAATTTTGCAAATCAAGAAATCATACTTAGTTACGTTGCCAAAGAAGAAATCAGCTGTAGTTAACATTTTCCCATATTTCCCTGTTGCTTTCAGTGACACAAAGGGCAAAAAAAAAAAATCACTGATGCATTCACACTGTTAAATTTTCTCTCCTACTTCTTGGGTGTAGTTGTGCAGGGGGTGGTGTCAAAGTCAACAGTTTTCTTAGTGTAGCTCAGCTAACGAGATAGCAGAGAGGACAGAGTTTAGAACATCAAAGCAATCATAAAATGTTTAGAATTTTTAGTTAAAAAAGGACAAGAACATCACGGTGTAGTACAAATTGTGCCTTGGTAATAAGTGTCTCTCAGCTTCAAGGAATTCTACTGTAAAATTGAAGAAGCACCTGCAAGATGAGCACAGCTCTAGGACAATTAGGTATACCTTTGGTTTCTATTTAGTTTTATGTACTTTCCAGTGCTTTGAGTGGGCCAACACGCAGTACCCTACTTCTAGATTTTTCCCCCTGGCATACCTGGACTTTTTACAGTGTATTGGGACCTCCCACAAGCTCCTGGTACCCTTTCCTGTCCTCTCCATATCGGAGTATTTCTTGCCGATTCATAATGACACTTAAATTACGTCACGGTGCACTACATGACGCTTGCCTCTCTCTTTTCTTGCGGACTATGTGACACTCACTCATTTGTTCTCGTGGAAGTGCAGTGTTACATTAACGCTTACTCATGAGTCACGACAATGTTGGATAAACAGGGAAAAGCAAAAGAATAAAAAACAGACAGTAATGTTGGTTTGGCTCCAAAAGGGCGCAAAAAGAAGGCGAAGCGGAAAGGATTCTGATGATGACGCAGATCTCCAGCAGTCAAATATATATAGTAAAACAAGGCAGAAAACTAAAAGTAGTTTGTTTAATTGATTTTGTGAAAATCAGCATTATCTTCCAGTATCTTTTATTCACTGTAGAAATTCAGAACGTGGACCATTACTTAATGATTTGCCGATACCGGCTGCCCGATTCATCTGCCAACAGGTGAATAAGGGGAGTACCAGCACTTATTTTTTTCCATTTTTACTTTTATTTATATTTTAACCAAAAGCTCTCTTATAAGTTACTTTCCTCTTTAGTTGTATTGTGACAAGTTTCTTTTTTATGACAGTTATCTTGGCAGTAAAAAGAAGTAATCTTTAAAAGTATGCAATATTACCCAGCACTGCTTATGGCAATGCCACCTTTTCCTCATGATTTGGCATGATTGTGTGTTAAATGCATTAAAAATATTGTTAATGAAAACGATAGGCAGGCTATTGCAAAAAATTATGCTCTTTCTGCTTTGGCATCTAACAGAGAAAAATAGGAACAATGTTGAGCAGCTTTTTTGTTGCCTGCAACTTAGCATTTGAATTAATGGAAGTGTGTACACTGTACTTCTTATAATTAGCTAGACGTACCTCAGTCCAGAGTGAGTGACAGCTACCAAATGATCCAATTGCTCAGTGACAGGGTCACCAGGGGTTACTGTGAAACTCATTTTGGCTCTAAATGCCAGCAAATTGAGCATCAATTGTGAACAAATGCAAAGGTCAAAAGAGAAAATAGAGCAAAAAGACTGAGAGTTGAAACTTTTCATGACAGGAATACATATGGAGTTCAGGCAGTCAGTTAAAAACTGTAAAGACTGGCAGACATTAAGAAAAAAACAATGTTTGCACTCAGTATTCAACACTGATTTAATGATTTGTGTTTTTTTAAAGGGCTACCTGGCAGGTAAAATAAATAATGTAAGATAATGCATATTTTCTTTTTTCTCTTAAGTCTGTTGTTCGCATAGGGGAATGTCTGTGTGTAATGTGTGTAGACTATGTGTGTTTGCGTGTGTACTCACTCCATGCTGGATTTTATGTCTGTCTGTGTGTACAGGTGTGTTTGTAGTACAATATGAGTGGGCATGTCTTAAGATTTAAGGGCTGACCTTTAGCAAAAGGTTTTATACTGAAGAAAGCACACTCACTTGACAGACACGGACACAAAGAGCAGCGGGGCAACTTACCAATGAATAATGTGCTTCAACCTGCACACAAGATGGTCAGAGACACAGAATACTGTACAGACAGTTACTCATCCACCAACTTAACAACAAAAAAACTCAGGACACAAACTCAAAAAGCTCTCTAAGCTAGCTGGTTTCTTTTTGTCAATTAGCTTGCCTGTTAATTCGATCTCTAAAAGTAAAGTAAGTTCACACAGATAATTTTTTCAGAAGATATTTTTGTACAAAAAACCCATGTCTTATACCTGCAAACAATTTCTCTTTTGTGGAGCAGTAAGCACCCTGACAGAGGAGACTTGGTTCAATAAAACTGGATTATGCCACAAATGAGGAGCTAACGAGCTAGCTTTGTTAGCTTCCTTTGTTGTGGATTCTTCGGCTCTCCTTTTCCTCAAATATCAGCACTCTGTGTTTATCAAGTAAGGTGTGGTGTGGCAAATTTGATTGTCAGAGTTGACCCAAGTTGACCATTACATAGAAAATTTGCGAGAATTTACCTCAATCCTGGGATTCCACTGATTGCACTGATGGCAGATGGCCATTTTTAATGCTAGTGTTGTTACGTTTTAATACTCTGTGTTTGACTCTATTTGCAGCTATGAAGAAAAGACAGGAAATGTATGTACCCATCACAACATGGATGCACA
>JAQFJA010000005.1:7699510-7710300 GCA_029874485.1 Naso brachycentron
TCGGTAAAGCTGCTGAACACGTCGTTATTGCTAACCTCACAAACACATGGGAGGGGTGGGGAGGGAGGCAGAGGAGGAATGTAAAGGATAAAAATAACCAAAAGCGTAACAAAGGGAGCAAACATTAAATTCTACTTGTCTAAATATGTGAAGAAGTATCAACGTGTTTGTGTTAATCCTATGTATTTTTTCCCTCTTAATACTGTTTATGTAATGGTATGACATATAAATATATAAAGATCTGTTCTTGCTCAAGTTTAAGTTTCAGAAGAGAAAAGATGAATCTCAAACTCTTTGTGTTGTTGTTCTCTGCTCACAGGAACTCTACGTACTGCATGAAGGTGTCCATGTCCCTGACTGTGGCGGAGAATGACACGAACCTGTGCTACAACTCCAACATGAGACGAACCGAGAAGGCTGAGCTCAGCAAGAGCAAAGACATCCTTTGTCCCGACATAGACGACTATGTTGAACCTGGCAAAGAGCCGGACATCACCTGGTACAAGGTGGGCTTGCTGTCTGACTGAGCATGTTTGTGATTGCATGATTAGTGTCTTGTGCAGGATCTGGATATCTGCCTGATTGTTCATCGATGTTTCTGTGTGTCTTGCACACTGCTATTTGTTATCTGTTAGGGAAAAGTAGTAAGGGGTGAGTCTGTCTTTGTGATTATACAACCAAGGATTATTTTTCAACGGTTCACTGGTTTGTTTTGATCTAATTTCCTAGCTGTTTATGTTTAAAAGGCTTGTTGGAAGTGTGGTTCCACTTGGCCTATGCAGCTTTTGTATGGTTGCAAATGATCATGATGGATTACATAAGTGCTTTCGCACGGTGAGAGTCATCTCAAGAGAACAAGGACAGAGCATAGGGCATCCAAAGAGATGGCTTTTATAATAAACACAAAACTTATACGAGGGGAAAATTGCGCCATGTCACTCTCTGCCCTGCAGAACGAGTGGATGTCCTCCAAATACTCCTCGCCTCTGATCTTTATTCAGCATGCACCCTCTCCTCTCTCACCTGGGTTCTTGCCTTTCCCAGGTCAGGCACGGCCTGCGGACAACAAAGTGCATCCCAGACTAATCACAGGCAGATCAGCAGTAGATTAGCTCAGCCGGGCTCGACCTCTAGGTTTTTCCAGAATTCAATTATGGTCTGGGAAATGACTGGGAGTGCTGGAACCCTGAGTTATTTGGACCACTATGGAGCCACAGTGATTGAATTCCAAGGTTGCCGGGAGCAACGGTGGAATAGAATCCGCCGAGCCATCGTTGTCACTGCCAGAGCACCGAGGGGCTGGAGAGAGGATCGTGTCATGGAGTCACTCACTGAACCTGCATGCACACACACTCGCACACACTGCACAAACACACTTATATTGCCAGCAGAGACTACTGTAAATACCATTCTCTGTCCTCTGTGGCTCTACCAGAGTATTGAATGGAGAATATTTAGTTCAGTGCAATAAATCTTGATCAGATAAATAGGATAATGGCCAAGCCTTATCATTTTACTATATGGAGTTTTTATGTCAGAGTGCCAAGCAATGCATCCCTCATCCACTTTCTTAATGTGCTGTGATGTTTGAGAGCTTTTGTGCTCAACTCCAACCAATTGACGTACGTTGGATCTAATTTATTATGAAGGAGATTGAAGGTCCTAAGGTCGAACTTGGCGGAATATTCCATTCATGATCATGTGTAGCACACATGATCCATCTCTCTACTGCAAGTTATTTTGAAATTCACTTCTCAAGTGATTTACCAATAACAAGCTTTGGGTAGAAGTTTTAAAGGATCATACCAGTGTCACTAAATGCCATTGTCCTTTGTCAACACTGGCCACATAGGTTACATAAACCCTACAAAATTTTCCCAAAATAGCTTTATCTGTGAGATGTCGTGTTTGTTTACATTTTGTGCGTACAGTATTCATTAAATGTTATAGAAAGTACCTGAAAATGTGTGGCATTAGTTAAAAAGAATGTCTGTGTCAAAATCTGTCTTCACACTTGAAATATTAGTTAAGGAACTATTTTTCCAGGCGTCATAACTTTTGTCTTAACAGCTACTGGCTTTCCTCTCTCTCTCACCCAGTGTTTTTTAACCAAATAAACACTGATGTACTTTGTGGAAAGGTGAATTGCCTATACGGAGCAACTTCCACATGTCCCACAGTTTTTCTATACACTGTTTCGACATGAATGGTAGTGAATGCGGTTTAAAAATGCGATCTGAGATCTATTAAACACATGGTCAAGTTTTAACAACAATATTTGTAGAAGATGGGGCAATTCTGCTGATGGTGAGAGGTCCTAAAATAGATTGGTATGGTCCTTTAAGTTTGCCTGTCTGTATGACATGTACAGGAGTGTCGTCCAAAGCAGTGGCGGGCCAGCATCATCCAGAAGAAAGACATTCTCTCTATCCAGGAGGTAAAGGAAGATGACATTGGGAATTACACCTGTGAAGTCCAGTTTAGTGGCTTCGTGGTGAGGAGGACGACAGAACTCACAGTAACTGGTAAGTCTTTAGAAGTAACAAAAAACCTAAAAATTTAAATGTTGTTTTGTGTGTGCATGGGAGGGCGATGGGTGTCTATTTTACAAACTCTACTGTTAATGTTGGAAGAATAAGTAGATAAACAGTAAAAGCAGTCACACACACTTGGAGAAAATTAATGAATGGTAAACACACACACACACATACACACACTCCACTGAGCACTGCAGTGATGCCCTGCTGCTGTGTTAATTGCTAAGGGGAGGTTGAACACTGTGGCCTGGCCTCTATCCCTTCTTCTAACTCAGCATTTTCCAGCCAACCAAGCAGTGCTGAAATATTTAAGGCTATAGGCTAAACCCCCTCACACAGAGAGCTAAAGAGCCAGGACGAAGGTCAGGAGATTTACAGTGCTCTTATTCCACTGCCTCTGTTTCTATCCATCTCTCTCCCTCTGTCTCTCTCTCTCTCTCTCTCTCTCTTTGCCCTGCACAGCTGCAAGGTGAGCAGATGACAAATAAATGCATTTGTTCATAGCTGCTCAGTGTGAGTTGACTCCAGGGTGGGATCGGGGCAATCGGGTGCTCTGAGCTTGTGTGCTCTGACAGGTCAACTGCTTTGATTAGCGTTGATGAAAAAGTCAAATTCAGTTGTTTTTCTACTTTTTTTTTTCTCTCAAAACAGCCTGTCCTATGACTATAATATGATATGTCTGATATAAACAATATTTGTATTCATTTATAATTTGTAATAATACTCATGCCCTTATTGCATCAGTTTTGCAGTACTCAGGATGGTCTGTATTGTAAATATATTAAATCTGGATTAATTTTGAATGTTAGTTAGCTCAAAAATGGGTCCACATTGTTTTCATTAGATTTATTTGTTCATTATAACCCTGTTTGCTTGATCACTGCATAGTGTCAGGTGATTATTGTGATTATGTGTTTAGTTTGACATCTAAATCAAAACAATGATTGTGTTTGTTTTTAATTAGTAGTAAAGCTCCGTTAGTGAATTCATCAACTCAGTGAGTGTGTTGCATGTTTGCTGTTCGTCCACACAGGAGTAGTGTTAGCATTTGATTAGTATCTTCTTAGGTGTTTATTCGTGTGGCTGGTCATTGCTCTTGTGTGATATGAGGGCGATAACAGTGTGAGATACACAGGCTGCTATCTAGCAAACAGGAGGATACACACTCCAACACGAACATGGTGTGCTACTGGATGAGGCTAAATGTGACCCTGGAGATGTGGCTTCCAGATTGGCTGCTCCTGTGATTGATGGACCACATTTTATCTCAAGTGGGGCCCAATAAATATGAGTTAGATAGAAGGAAGATATACAATGTTTCATGACTCTATGTAAAGTATCTGAATTCATGTTACCAGCAGTAGGTTCATCAACTTTTTCATCAAATTTGGGTCCTGCAATACAGTTTTAAAGGGTGGATCTTCCCAATTCAGTGACACATATTTCCTCTGTGTCCATGCATTTGTTTTTGTTTGTCATATTTGCTCATGTTTTCGCAGAGATACTGCTGAGACTTCTACCTCTTACCCTTTTACAATACGCATAACCAGAATTTAAGGTTCGCCCAGCATTGTAAAGTTACCTTTAAATAATCCCAGAGACAATGTCCCACTTACTCAAGATAATCTGCCGAGGACTATTTTGTACCTTTGGTAGAAGATTGTTCTCAATAAAATACTGTTGAAGGCAAAGTCCTTGGGCTTTACTAGGATATTGTTTCTGCGAAGACACATTGCTGTTGTTGTTTTCTTTCTTTGAGCAATAAGAACTAATTCTATTTAACTTTTTGTTGGCAGAATACTTCTGCGCGGAAGAATTCTTGAGAAAATGTTCATATATTTATTTGAGTTATGTGATTTTGATGGTTTTGTTTTTAATTGTCTCAGCTTTCATTCAATTCCAGAGGAGAATAGAAAACATCACGTGGGAGAGGCTGAAAATTAAATACATTTTTTGTTCTACTGTCCATTTTATCATAATATCAGATAATAGCTCTTCCTTAAACTGTCTGCAGAATGTCCCAAATTGTTTTCCATGTCTGATGAATGAGTTTCTGTTTACAGATGTAGTTAGCTCAGTTTATGTTTAATGCCTCCCAGCTGCATATGAGGGCGCTTAATGACTGATGTTTTAGGGTCTGTACCATTATGTTATCGCTCTTGCTTATAATTTTTTGAAGTGTCATGTAAGCCCATGTTGGCTCGGCATCTTTTGGTGTATGAAACTTTGAAAAATAAATTACCAGTTACCAGTATTTTCATTTGGTTTGACCTATCAACATTATTGTTGTGCATTCTGCGTAGTGTGCTGTACGCATTGTATGTACTAGTGAGCGGTGTCCATGTTGGCTATCTGCTGTATGTACTTTGGCCTCATCCCTGTGTGTTTGTTAGCCTGTCAGCTTGACCTCAATGTTCTATAATGACTGTGCTCATAAAAACTTTATTGGGTTATAAATATACACAGTTCACATTGATGACATAATGGTTAGGTCAGAGGAGAATGTAAAGAGAGGGAGAGAGAGATCCACAGAGAGGAAGACAAAGAGAAAGAAACACTAGCTCCCATTTCCATTGTATACATGAGCCCTGCATGGTGCCTGAGTGCAATGTGAAGTATGAATATCCATTAAAAGTGGCTGAATAGAAGGAGCTGGAACAACAGAAAGTATATGACTGACAAAAGTTAGCTTTAGGGTTAAAAGAGAAAACAATTTTCATTGTTCTGTTTGCTGCTAAAGCAACCATGAGCTCTTACATGCCTTTGTGTAACGCTTGCATGCACACATATCATACGGCGCCACATAGAAAAACCCACAAACTGTCTGATGTACCTTGACGCGTGTTTCTCATAATGAAATGTCAATAAGTCACCAAAACGGAGGAAGTAATTTTATTTGACATGGCTGCAGGTTGATGTAGATAGCACACATTTGCTCCTTTTCTGTCGGTACATGGAATTATTTACATGAAGCACATTCCCAAAATTAAGACAGTGTTCAACATCCCCTTGTAAACTGACTGAGCCATTGTCCTATATTTATTAGAATCCCCGCTGAAACCATCAATGGCTGTGTAGAGAAAATGATTTTTTTCGAAGCATCACAGTAGGTGGCTGTTTCAGTCACCAATTCTGTCATCAACCTTGTTGCTTCTACTATAAAATATGGTTTTCTCTACATTACCACTGCAATTTCCCTTTTTACCATACCAGCAGGGTACCTCCTCTTTTAAAGCTGCAGTATCCTGGTAGAATTAGATTAGCTCACTCTGACCATAGGCTCATTTCCTTTAATAAACCTACACCATCATTCCCTCAAGTGGGCGTGAGATTATCCCCATTTTATCACATCTTGTTAAAACCGTCATTGCTGGACGGCAAGCATAAAAGTCCAAACTATGTCTAAGACCGGAGGGCTAATGTTGTAGTTTATTTGATAGGCCAAGAAGATGAAGGAGGTCATTAAGTTTAACTGATCTTAAATATAGTGCAGTAGACACTGGCCTTTGCTTTGACCCTGTCTTGCTGCACATTGGGTGTATGTATGTGCATGTGTGTGTTTGTGTGTGTGTGTGTGTGTGTGTGTGTGTGTGTGTGTGTGTCTTTTGTTCTGACCCCGCTGCACTTTAACAGCCTCCATTAGAAGCAGTACAGAAGCTGCTATCTGAACTGAGGTCAGTCTTGTAATAGAGGTTAACTATGGGCATAAACACAAGCTCACCCAGATCAAGCTGATCCAGAAGCCCCTTAATCAAGCACAGATACTTCTCAGGTTAATAGAAATGTAAAAGACGCCATGACCCCTTGCCTCATTTCATGTTCTCTACAGCTGATGTCAAGGTGCATTTAAATGTTCTTATCTCATTCTGAGTATGTGGACTCGGCGAGGTAGAGCCTGTGCAGCACTGTGGTGTGTATTGGGAGTAAAAACACCATTATCAACAGATGGAAAGATTTTGTTTTCTCTCTCTCCTCCATAGGCCTTCACCTCAACCTCCCATCTGTAAAGAGAGTGCTTTTTTGTGTACTCTTATAATTGATTCATAGCGGCAGCAGGTTCGTGATTTCCCGGCTCCTCTGAGGAATACAGAGCGTGGTCAGATTAGTTTACTCCTGTGTTTATCTTTTTTTGTTATCAGAGACACAAGAAGTAACGCCTCAGCTGAAACAAGCCAGCTATGATTAATTGATACATGCATGTAGAGTTTGGGCCACTTTTCGCGTGCCTGTTTGTGTGTTTGTCATCTTAAAGTTACGAGTGTCTGACAAGGAAGGATGTCTGTTTTTTAATGGTACATCTGAATCATTTCAATTCAATTTTTATAGTTCTCCTCGGCCTCGTTCCAGCCCTGTGATGGTAATGCTACAATAGTATAACACCAGATAAAAGCCCTGTTCTGCTGATGTATGCAGCTCATTTTGTGTTCTGTAGGAAGGAAAGTATTATACAGAGACAGTGGGAAAGGATAAAGAGAACAAGGGGGTGAAAGAGACTGATAACAGCGAAGAAGACAGAGGAGAAGAGATAGAAAGAATGAAAAAGATAGAGAGGTTGCTGCTCCTGTGTCTTATCTGTATTCCTTGCCAGTGTTTCCCAGCAGAAACAGTGTGTCCAGGACTATAAACAGACTATTATCCCAGTGTTTATCACAGTGCACATTACCGTTTTCCTCCGTCGGACTTACTGTAATGGAGTCGTTTGGTTTGATGGATGCCCCGGGCGTGGGTTTCTATCTATTGCTCCCATTATACCTCTGTCTGCATCCCCTCACTGTAGAAATGTCTGTCTGCACATTCAGCACAGCCCGCAAGCATGGTGATTGAGGTTATGACCAATGTAAATGTACCATTTGGCACAGTGAAATCGAAGTGCAGGGGGCAAGAGGAAATCGAGTTGAGCGGAGGAATCATCTGCTTTACCTCACCTCTTGTAGAATATCCACGGCGAAAGGGGAGGTGCTTGGTAAACTCGCTTGATATACCGTGAACAAATATACATGTGAAAATGAAACATACATCTGTTCCGGGTGCTTGTTTTATTCCCTGCTCACTGTATCGGAATGTATTTTCATTAGATTTTACATCTTCTGCAGGCGCCGATATAGTTAAGATTCAACCGTTCCTGTTTACAGGAACGTTACTGCCCTTGCCTCTGTGGGCCGGATTTCATGTTAGAGATAGGACGACATGCATTCTGTATATATGTGTGTTATGTGTGTGTGTTTGTGTGTGTGAGAAGCTAAAGTATGAGAAGGTGATCCAGGCCAGCGTCTCATCGCAGTAAAAGGCTCCTTACAGTTCTTCTGCTACAGGGTCACCTTCAGAGGCACGAACATTCACAACCTTGTAAAATGTTACTGCCTGTGTACGTACGTGTAAGCGGGACTGTCTCTTCATGATTTATTTATTTATTTACTTACTCTGGCGAGAGCTTGACTTTAATCAGGCCAGCTGGGTGTAATCTCACCACAGCGCATGTTGGGACTGCGCCGAAGGACGGAAGTCGAAGCAGTCAGTTAAGACAGAAGAAAAGAGAGCTGTGGCGTCCGCAGCTCTTCTGTCTATTTCCTCTCCCACATGTATCGCGCTGGAGGTGGATAGATGGACGGAGAGGCAGCGATTAGCGCTGATATTATCCTAGAGAGTGGGGACTGAGTGGGGTGAGATAAGAGGTGTGGGGTGAGAAAATGAGATGGGTTGTCTCTCAACTGAAACCTTCTCCATCTCTCGCTCTATGTGATTGAGTCTTGCGTGAATTCATGGAGCCTGCGCCATCTGCCGTGGTCATGCTAAACACTCCGCCTCAGCCACACGTCCTTGGAGAGAAGATGATAAAATCACACCTGAGATAAGTGTTACCCCAGCAGTTGACTTTTCCTGACTCCACCTATGCACATGTATGCATCTGTGTGCACACACACATGGGCATCAGTCACACCCATGAGAGGCTGGTGCACACATTATTAAAGCTTTTCATACGTGGGAGATGTGCAGTACCAGCTACTGTGTGTTTAAACTATACTGTTATTTGTTCAGTGTGCAGGAAGTCAGCGGAGTTTAGGTTCTCACGCTTTGAATGCCGAGAAATTTGCAGAGCAGCTGAGTTGCTCATGAGGCAGTGGTATCGCCAGTGTAGGGCGGGGCCGAATGGCTCATTAGCTTGAGGTCAACCATCACTCTCATCATTAACTAATCTCTCTTTCTTCCTTGCCCCTAACACCCCCCCCCCCCATCCTTCGTTCCCCTCCCCTCCTTCTCTCAAGTGATCTCCAACTCACTTCATCATTATTCAGCAGCTGTCCTCCTAGAACTCCAACGGGCCAGGGTTCACATTGTTTTAATTCAATTAAAATTGACATCAATCTGCATGTGACGAATGAAATTTACATCCTCCACAATTAATCTTGTCTGACCTAGCCCACTCCACCCCCGCACACACCCACCCCCAGTCTCTGGTTATTATCATTATCTAGGCCTATAGGGCTGGAGAGGAGAAAGAAAAGTGATGTATCTATGTTCTGAAGCCTTTTGAAGTGCGGGTCAATAACAAGGCAATGTTTTTTCATTGACTGGTAATGTTCATCTAGAAAAACACATGCTTTTATGTTTATATTTTAGAGGCATGTGAATTAGTCAACCGAGAGATATTTAGCAGCTAAAAACTTTAAAAAGTATACTTGGGATTATTTATCATAGTTATGTGGATGACACACAGCTCTACATTTCACTTTTTCTTAATAAAAAGAGCATTTTAAACTGCTTACAGCAGTTGAAGGACATCATTCTCTGTATTTCATAAAAACCTCCAGTTCAATAAATCTAGTGATTGATATGGCACTTGGAAATCCTATTGCATGAAATGGTACTTAAGATTAAATTTTAACTTGAACTTATTAAGTTCAATTTTCAAGTTTATTAGCTGCGACAAGCAGCTCTATAGGTTGCTCTGTCAGTCAGTCAGTCGGTTGATCCACAAATATTCCCCACTCTTTGGCAGCCACAGTTTTTGACTTAGGAGGCTAAAATTTGGCATAGAGGTCAAGTGTGTGTGAGTGTGTGTGTTTGTGTGAAAGTTTGTTTGTGCTCATGCCAGTTGGCTAAAAGGGGGCGTGGCCTATTGCAAAAAGGCCCATAACTTCCAAATGGATTCACAGACTTGCCCAAGATTTAGTGGAAAGGTTGGTCTTGAGCCAAAGGACAGCTGATTAACTGTTTGGCAAAAAGGAGGCGTAGCAGTGGGGATGACCTGTAACTAAAAGGCGAGTAACCTCTAAATGGATTCATGTAGCATGGCCAAACTTTGTAGACACACACAAACACACACACACACACAAAATAAACACACACTTTCACTGGTCATAGCTTGCCCCGCCCCCGTCATAACTCATTAACCATTTCTCACATTGCTATTAGTTGCAGCTATCACACTTGTTTTATTCAGAGCGCTTTTGAAGCAAACAGTTTATGCACCAAAGTGCTCCACAAAATTGAATAAATTTATGGCATAAAGCTTTTGCATAATAACAACTCTAATATGTCTTGTAATATTTCTTGATGTTGTGTAATTAAACACTCTTCTTTATTAAAGCATTTCAAAATGCATGCTCTATGATGCTATACATCTTCACAGTAGTAGATTATTGGCCCTATCCATTTCTCATTTTTAGCGATACCTCTGGTTGTTTATTTATTTATTTACTGCCCTTTTGCATCTCTGAACATAGTTGCAATAGGATGGGATTGTAACCTTCCTTATGCTCGGGACTACCATATACTGAAAGCAGCCAGGGAAAATACTGAAGTGTTTTTCCTGCTTTTCCCCCCTGTTACAGCAATAGTGAAATTATCCCAATACATTTTCCATCTAGCTGATGAAGAAAAAAACCATGAGGACATTGGTGATTCCCTCAAACATAATTCCAGAATCTATGCATCTTCCCTGGGAATCAAAGCCATTTTCTGCATAAAATGTATGGATCTTTTCACAGTATTATATAAGACCATAGGCTCTTTATTCCTTGACATACATTTTCCTGAGTGCTGCTGTTATAAGCCTGCTGACTTCATGCATGTGTGAGCCCACCACTCACTGGTTCAGTAGCACATCCATTGTGTTGAATAGAGAGACAAAGCTCTGTTTTCATGTATTCTCTTCCTGGTGTAAATCAACTTCTGTCTGTACAAGCTGAGTGGGGCTCACTAAAAGTTACTCCACATCGCACACAAAGTAAATTTCAGTTAGTTTCAGTCAGC
>JAQFJA010000005.1:7753355-7766627 GCA_029874485.1 Naso brachycentron
GCACTCAGCCCCACAAAGTACCATGATTAAAACATAAGACTAAACTACCATAACGATCACCTAAAGATGTCCACCTGCAGAAAATGCTATCATCACAATTACTAGCTACATGACCTGTTTTTCAACACATCTGATTTTTGTTTCTTCACATTCTGTCATCACAACCAGCAATTGACAGACTCCCTGTTTTTCAATGGCCACATGTATCATACAACTGTAAATTTTCCAGGCCTGGTGGGTTGGCCAAATGAATGTGATTGGCTGAATGAGTGTTCAATCAATCTAACTTGACCAGTAGGTTTTCATGTGTGCAAGCAAATTATCTGTAGTACTGTTTTCACAGATGTAAGTTTCATTGCAACATTGACTACCTCAAGATAGTAGTGCTTGGAGGTGGACGCCGGTGTCCTAACAACAGTAACACCCATTTGTGTGACTGTCTTGGACGCAGCAGATTGTTCATTCATTTAAATACTATTTGTACACCATGTGGAACCACAAAACCTCGACTCGATGCCTTTGATATTATAGTACAGGGTCAACTAAATTAAAGTTTGCATGTGGTCATCCTCTTCATGTCCCTTTCAAGTCAAGTGGAGTTTGCAGTTGAAATCTTAACACTACTGTAGATATTTTATAAGAATATCCATGTGCTGCCAGATTATAATTTATAGGTTTAATGTATGATGCATGTACAGTAAGAGAAGTGTTTGTCTTTCCTTTAGGTAAGAGAATCAGAGGATTTCTTTAGTCTTTCTAAAGATAAACTGCTGGAGCTTATTCTTAGTGATGAGCTAGAGATAGAAGATGAACAGGTGAGTGATCATTCCTTTTATTTGTTCATTTTGTTTCTCTTCTTTTCTATTTCCTCTTTTGTCCTCTTAATAAAGTTACTAATGCTAAGCCTTACTGACTAGCCATCCTGAGCAGCTAATACTACACTACAAACTCAGTCATTTTTATACCTAATTTTCATCTGTAATGATTTCAGTTTTATTGGCTTTAGTTATTGTAAACCAGCAAAAGGCTTATTTTTAAATATTTGTTGTTAAATTATAATTTTGACTTGTGACAGGTTGTATTTAACTCTGTTATGCGGTGGGTTCGATATGACTTGGAGGGGCGGCGTCACCATTTACCAGAGCTGCTGAAGGGTATCAGGTTGGCTTTGCTGCCCTCTGAATGTCTGCTGGAGGCTGTAGCCTGTGAAGAGTTGGTTATGGCTGACAAGAGAAGCAGGTAGACTGTGCCACATTTTAACTGTTATTATTGTATATATATCTCAAGATACTTTATATTGTGCTTGTAATTGTAAAAGAAACACAAGAACAGGTCCAATTAGTACAGGGACACTGCAAAAAATTTTGTGACTTTGCCTCTTTGCATGACTGTTGTGGATTTGAAAGAAAACAGCCAAGATGTAGTCAAAGCATAAACTTTCAGCAATAATTTAGGAGCTTAGCAAAGACATTGCATTAACCATTAATAACTGCCATTTTTATACATAGTTCTTCCTTTGTCAGTGGCTCCAAATATGGCTGCTCGATCATAGCAAAAACAATCATCACAGTTATTTAGATTGATATTGAAATCACAGTTATTCAACATGATTACTCATTGGCTTACTTCTTCTAAATGCTGCTGTGTTTACTTTAAAATACAATTGAACTAAAAAGACTAAATGTAGACCTACAGTATACTCAATAAATCTGTAATGTACACATCACTTTTTGACATTTTTGGGCTCATTTCCTAAGTGGGAAGGATGTGACGGCATCACCAATTTCCTTGTACTTTATGCTGGACTGATACGACACTGTGATGCAATAACAGGAGAAGCAGTCACAACCGTGTAACACATTAGGCACTTAATTGTGGTTGTTTCAAGTGTTTCCATACCACAGCCTTTGTTTTACCTTCCTTCTTGACCAACGGCTCACTTTCTGCCTTCTTACAAGTTATTCTTACAAAGTCTCAGTGTGAGTGGAGAGGTGATATTTTGTGACCTGCTGCTCTATTTGTGCTGAGACTTCTCTTTGGTCTTTGGGGAGAGGGGCCAAGCGCATCTGCTGGGATGGGAAGTGCTAGATTTACAACACAAAACACAATGCAAGTACCAATGGTAGACTTCTCAGAAAGCACAGAATCTTTTTGTCCAGATAATTTTGTTTTGATAATTGAGGGAAACCAAAATCATACTTGAAAATAAAATACGGTTAATAGAGCAACCCTAGCTCCAAGGTAAATGGACAATTGACCGACAACAGTTTCATGGCCAGGTATGGACTACTTCCTCATTACTTAATGACAAATTAAGCAGAGAAGAGTTCTGTATTTGATACCAAATGTTGAATTTGTGTGAGGTAGCTGGTCCTTGGAATTCTCGGATCTGGTCCAAAAAGGTGTCAATGAAAGTGAGGGAGGCTATCATTAGGCTGAAGAACTGTAGGAGTGGCCAGATCCACAATTTGGTACAGTCGTAAGAAGAAGTAATGCCTGACAAGCTTAAAAACACGTAAAAGGCCTGGAACAGCATGAAGGACATCCAAAGTGGATGATCACAGAATTTATTCCATGGTACAGCAAATTCCCCAGCATGACAAGCCCTTTCAACACAGGGACTCCGCATCAGCGCCAGGCTCGCCACTTATCTGCTGTTGTTAATTTTCGCTGAACCGAGCAGCGCCATCTTTAAGCCACTCCAGTGTGTCATTTTATGCAGCCAGCGTTGTAGATTCAAAGGAGGTGTGACCAGTGTGACATATTACAGCATCAGCTTTCTTTGTTAAGAAAAATGCTTCAGTCATGCGCCACAGACTAGGGCTGTGTATGTGTACAAAATTCTCTACACCTTACAGTGGGCAATTTTTGCCGTGTACAGGTTTTATGATTTTTTTATTATTATTATTTATTTATTTTTTTTAAAGGACAAAGAGTTTTTCATACAGGAGTCCACAGTTCAGCAGGCTTCTCTCCACCAGACTTTTTTTTCCCAGCTTACTCCTTTATTAGGGCCTCATGAAATCCGTTTTATTTTTTTCCATACTATTTTTATTTTTTCCCAAATTCTTTTTTTTTTCCATTTTAATTTATTGGAATTCCGTTTCTTTTCCGCGTACACTGATTTTGCCATTAGAGATTGTGTGTTATTAATGTGAATGAATAAAATGTCCACAATTTAGTAAGAAGTTACTGTATTTAATTTAATGATGTAAGCAACGTTGTAGAAATGGCTTCAAACAAACAAAATAATGCATAATATAATGCAAAATTATGCCATAATAAGCTTTGCATTGCTTTAAGTGAAAACAAAATACATGACTGCCAAAAAACCAGTCAATTTCAGATTTATTGGTTTGTCTGTCTTATTTACATGTTTGAAATACAATTTTCAAATCAAATCAAATAATCTTAATTTCCTATACATGAGATCAACTGTAACATCATTCAGTCCCCCCTCAGGGATCAATAAAATTTTCTGATTCTGATGCATCACTATTTTTGCACCACCAGGGATCATCTTTGCATCAGAATTTGCATGCACACAATTTACTTAGCAGGTTGTGAAAAGAATGCAGGCTATTAAGTTAACATATGCTTGCCAATGATGCGTAGAAGTTGTTCGAAAACTGCTCAGCTCTGTATTTTTGAGTAAGTCATGAGTTTTGTATTTTTTTTGTCGACTTGTCTCGGTCCTTTTCGACATGCTTGCTTTGTTTTGGAGGGGTTGTGAGTGTTTGTGAAGTGATGCACAGGTAGTCCCACGCATTAGCGACCCCCCAGGAATGTTCTCCTCAGATGAATGTCCTTTTTCTTCTGAAAACAGAATTTCAGTCAAATTTTGGTCAGTTCCATGATATTCCATGTTTAACAGTAGATTTTGCTTTTATTGGCCAGTTTCATGATTCCGTCCAGGATCCCTTGATTGCAGAAATCATAGTGCTCTACTTTATTTCTTTACCACACTTGAGTTTAACTCCACACTTGAATTTGAGAGACAGGTTCGTAATAGGAATTGAAAATGAATTTTTCAGTTGTGGACTTTTCCTAAACATTTATGCTGTCATGTTCCCCGTACTTACAAGATTCAAAAAAGATTCCTTGTCATTTTGGCAGTGCAAAAACAAATTCTGATTTTACTCTAGGACACTGGTGCCTTGTGTATTGGACTGAATATCGTCTGTTGTCTTGCTACACGTGACTGGGATTCATGATTAATCCCATCTCTCAGGCAAGCAAGCCTGTAACCTGGTGAGTCTCCGTAGTGTTTTATTAGAATTGAAAGTGTGATCTAAAAATCCCTGAGTAAGTGTAATGCTTCCTATCTTGAAGGGTGTGTTTGGATATCTCCCCAACCTCACAATTGGCCATCTCTGTTGGCGAGCTCTGTCACAGTTGTGTGTCCTACTGGCTAGCTTGCCCTTTGATGTTGTCTTTCTTTTAAGTGGGTGAATATTTAATAATTTCTTGTCTCCAAGAGCGTCTTTCGTTATAGCATTCTGCATTGCTGCTCATCCTTTGCATCTCAAATTTGGAGATTTTCTTTCCTTGTGAAGGGTAGGTTGTTCCAGAGCCTCAGGGCAACTACGGCAAATGCCCAATCACCCTTTCCCTTTCGCCTTGATCTGGGGACAGCCAGGAGCAGCTGATCAGAGGATCTGAGAGCTCTGGGAATGGAATGCCAGGCAAGGAGCTCAGAAATGTATTGGGGGGGAAAAAAACAAAAGTATCTTAAACTCAGTCCTGTACCTGACTGGGAGCCAGTGCAGCGAGGGAAGTACTGAAGAGATGCTGTCCCTTTTCCTGGTGTTGGTTAGCAGCCGAGCAGCAGCATTCTGTACTAGCTGCAGACGAGACAGGGCTGACTTACTAACGCCAACCCTTTTCATGTAGGAACAGTGCTTTATAAATGATAATTCAGTTTTTTTTAATGCTTAACTAATGATGAATTCAGTATTTATTAATGCTTAACTAATGCCTAAAAGTGTGTAGTTATTATAAAGTGTTACCGAAACTTCTGGTCGTCACAAAAAGACTCCTTTCGCATCACAATTTTAAAAAATATCCTGAAAATCTCATGCTGTCCTATGACAACTTTCAGCACCCATCCAATACATGAAACATTTACCCTTTCTCAAACTGTATTAGTAAAAATTATTTCAAACTTATTTTAGATCTGTAGGATCGTTTAATACCCAAATCCACCAGAGAAGAGTTTGGAATAATAATAAACTTCCTCTGGAAATGCAGGCCCTCAATTGGTTTTGGTATTACAAATATGTTCACAAAGCAATATTAGGTTGTCGGCATCTCCACAGTGAGAATTATGCTCCAATTGCATTAAAACATTTTTTTTCTTGTCTAGAAAGGTAAAGACTTCCTCAGGACCTTCCTTTGTGTTATTCAAACAGTTTTATAGGATAGATAAATAGATAAATTTCTTGTTTCCCTATTGTACCACTCCTAAATGATGAATCTGGTCTTGACTTATCACTGTTATAATGAGAAGTGTTTTAAATCTTGCAAGTCTGCTGTCTCTACTTGTATTAATGTTTTGTGTTTTTTTTAAATTTTGCTCAGTAATTTTACATTTGCCAAGTTGAATTTTTTATTTTAATTACAATATCATTTGTCCTTTCCTTTTGACACAAATTATTTTAAGTAGGATTAATAGGACATTTGATAAACATTTTTCAGTTTTTATGACCTCAGCTTGATCTTAATGTCTCCACCACTCACTCACACAAACAAAACACTTACACAAATACCTACAGATATAAACAAATAACATCCATAAACACATGCCTACAACTGGCTTGAGGGGAAAAACTATGCTCACTCACACACGCGCACACACACACACACTGTTTGTCCAGTACATGCAGAGGTCTTCTAACCCATTTCAACCTGCAGTCATCTGAACATGAGCACACACATATCCTCAGGTAGCTCTGTGACTCACTGATGCATGCTAAATCATACCTGAGGCAGTGGAGGCCCTGCACTAACACTCATTGGAGGGTGTTATAAACAAGGCTGAGCCCTTTCCTCTTGCCTTTCTGCCTGTTTCCTCTGGGCAAATCTATTGTCCCCTCCTCCTACTCCTTTATTAGCTTTTCTTTCTTAAATCCTATGTACTCCTGCCTCTCCTCTTTTCATTTTCATATCCCTCATCACCTCACCCCACATTGCCTCTCTTCCCTTCCTCCTCTCTCCCATCCCCTCTCTTACCCAGCTCTCCTGTTGCATTTTGGATCCATCTGTTGGGAAGAAAAGTAATAATGCCAAAGCTAAACAACAATATAATGAATCAGGCAGGAACACACTGCAGGGTTTTAAGTGGATCCAGGTGTAATGCCCGACTACCTAGCCTTCGGGTTTCACTTAACACCTATCATAACAAACAAACACGCAAATAAACTGAGGGGATTGTTTGGCCTTTTTTTCCCCTTATCCACATCTGTGAGGGACTGAGTGGCATAAAACTTGACATTACGTGAGCAAAATATTGCAGCTGGCTGTATGTTTTTTTTTTTTCTTTTCTGCTTTGTGGCTGTTGTTTAGTGATTTTCTGCCCTACTTCTCCTTGATGAGATGCATGGAAGTTTTTAAAAGAAGGCCACATGAAGTTGTTTTCAGCCTTAAGTTATTCAGGAAGTCGATACACGTTCACTGTCAGTCGTTTAATGCATTGTTTCTAATTAGGTCACAGCTCCACCCTTGTCCAGTATTACAGCAGGCTACCCGGACACGATGGCCTCGTTTTCACCACTTAATGATCGATTTTACTTCAACTTCACTTGCACATTGATTGGAATTGTTGACCCATTTTAGTAGTGAGTGTTTTATAGTAAATAACTGCTGGTAAAAGCACTGCACCCTGAGGTTTCCGGAGCATGGGGGTCCCATTACAGGGTGCATTACAAGCACTGACATGATTTGGAGTTTATACTGGAGCCTTACTCTCATTTTTAATGACTTTACAGGCATTTGAACAAGATCAGAAGTGTTACATGATTGTTACAATCTGCACAACATATGAATCAATGGGCTGGAATTTTAAGTGGCTTTAACCCTCCTTTTCTGTTCATTTCAGCTTTATTATCCTAATGTTCCAGGCCAGAAATGGCCCATCCATTACAGATGATTATAAATCCTTAAAAATACATAATTTTAAATAATGTTGTGTTATATAGTTTCATCAACTCAAATTTTTGTGAACATCACAAGTTTTGAACTTCCATTTGGTATTTATTGCCTGTAGGCCTCATTGACCTCAGGTCATACAATTAGTAATCCAGAGCCTCCCGTACAGTATATTGCTTAGCCATTGTGCTGCCACAGAATGAATAGGGAGGCCTAAAAAAAGCCTCTCATATCAGAGCTGCGAGAAAGTTGTATGTATCATTGAAACAACATTGCATTTCTATTTTTGTGTGCGTGTGTGTCAACCTCCAACAGGTATGGTTCCCATGGGGCAAAAATACTACTGGGGATAGGTTCCCCTTGGGGCTTCCCATGGAAGCCAAAAAGGGGGGCATAAGATATGTGCGTGTGTGTGTGTGCATGTGTCTGCATAAAGACACCTGCATGTTGTGGTGTAGGAAAGGAGTGTGGGAATGTACTTAAACTCTATTTTATACACAAATTGTAATCTTACCCATTCATTTCTAATGGCCAGCCATTTTTGACCAGGAACACCACGGGTGTATACAAGTTCAATAAAGCACACAAAATTTAATTTGTTTGTGCAGATGCCATGTGTGAACAAAGTCATTGAACCTTATCATAAACAGTTGGAATTAACTGCATTTTTTAGAGAGAACTTGTAAATGGGTCAGATTTGACCGAACATAATAGGAGGGTTAATTCAAAATCTCGAGCAAGTTTTAAGTACGTTTAATAGAAAACTTAAGAAAAAAAGTAAGGCAAATTTAGTTTGACATTTACTCGCCAAATCATTGTTGTGTGCAGCCATAAGATGTAAAATTGACTTTACTTTTGATAAAAATGTCAGCCTTTTTCAGCAACTCTCTATTATGCTTCTTTTGATTATCTGCCGTGCAGCGTTCACCATGGCAACAGAGGGGCATTGGTTTAACCAAGTTTTCATGATACGTTTTATTCCAGCAGTGGAAAAAAAAACACAATATACAAAAGGAGGAAGAAAATGAATAGCACAGAGAAAATGGAACTAGGAGAGAAACATCTATTACACTTACCTTTCCCTCACGCTGACAACAGATATTTTCTCCTTCTGTTCAGCCTTGATGGAGAAACAGACAGCCTGTGCTATGTGACTCACAAAAAGCCCACTACAATTAAACACATTGTGTTAGTGTGTATGTGTGTGTATGTACGTGTATGTACTGAGCAGGTACAGCTGGTGATTTCAGCGGGGAAATCAAAGCGGTGCTGAGCGGGACCTGATCTGAGAGCAGTGACCCACAGTCGTACACACATGCAGGCCCACTCACACAAACACACACCTGATTGTAAAAGCCTCCAAAGACACATTGGAAACTCAGCAGCTTCAATTACTTTGAGCTGCTACTTTACCACAACACCTTTCCATGACAGTAGTGCCTGATGGAAAGATGGTAACACATGCTGTGTATGTGTGTGTGTTTGTGTGTCTCATACACCTGCATGGGATAGTTGTTTCTCTTGGCAACGCTAGAGTAGACCCACATGCATCATTTGAGTGCAAAAGCTCACATTTTATTGCCTCAATTAAGTAAAAGATGAAGAATTTCCTGGTTAGTTCTGAGATGAGAGGCTGTACTGTCACACAAACATCACAATAATAGTTTAAAATCATCCGCATTTACTTTAATATCTTCTTTTAATGTCTTTTTATGTATTGTGTAATTATTTTAAATAGCCTTGATGTTGCAAGGTGCTTTTAAAATAAACCTTGCCTTACAGCTAATGATGTTGGGGACTGGTACATTTGCTGTTTGGGATAAATAAATGGAGAGTGTAAACACACACTAGCTCTTAAATTGCTGGATTTATACTTGTGCATTGGCAGATTATTGTGTAGCAATTTAGCATTTGCACGTACTTGCCTTACCTGTGTCGGAGCTAATATACCTCATCAAAAATCTAACAACAGTAAAGAGATGCCATGTGGAGAACAGCATAAACTGATGGGTCAGCTTGCCTTGCTTTTGTTTCCTCTTTGTTTACTGATGCAGATTGTTCATTGGGCAGATAAACTCAAGCAGGTCATAGGAAGGCTGAGATCTCTGCTTCTTTTTTACACAATCACGTCCAGCAAAGCCGTTTCATTTCCAAATATAACGCTTATAGTCATGGTCACACAATTTCTTCAGTATATATAATTAAAGAATGACAACCCCTGATTATGTACAACACAACAACCGCTGAACAATTAATGGTTGAAATCGGTAACACTTTAATTTGATCCCTTGTTGACACTCTACATGTTATCAGAAAATATCTAGTTGCATGCAAACAGTGTGTTAGTAAATATTCAACAACGCTCTTTCAACAGACAAGTAACATGCATTCAACTAACTGCCAGCTGGCTACAAGGTGCATTTCAAGTGGTCTACAGATTTGAGAAGGGTCCAGCTGAAGAATCAGACAACATATTACCACAAACCACTTCACTTCAGTACAAGACACGCCCCCCGATGTTCTCCCCTAACCCTAACCATTTAAAAATGGTTAATATGCATGTCACATATGATTGTTACCTGAATGAGTTCTGTTAACGGGTTAGAGACTTTCTACAGTTCATAGGTATTTTTCACTTTAAATGGATAGTTTTAAACACGTTTACAAATGCTTAGTAACAAAACATACTGACAGTCAACGGACACTTTTGTTGAATATCAACTGGTGTGACCTTTTTTTTACATTTGAGAGCTCACAGTTTTAGAATGGAAGTTGTTCTTCAGTCTGGTGATACAGCATACTTCTGTATCTCTTGCCAGAGGGCAGCACATTTAACAGGCTTTGGCTGGGTTGGGTGTTATCTTTGAATGTCATTTGGACTCTGTGCAGGCGCCTCACCTCGTGTTGTTTGTCCCTGATGTTGGAGACCAGTGAAGTTTTGGGCATTTTTAATCACTTGCTGCTGAGCCTCCCTGTCCTTGGCTGTGCACATCACATGCAAAAATGTGGAATTAAGGGAATAAGGTGCAATTATCATCATGGGACATGGTCACACATCTTTTGGCGTCTCATCTCCCCTCTTTTACTTTTATCACAGGTCTCTGTCTCTGTCTGTGTCAACACTCAGATGATGTGTTCTTTAAATTCCTGCAAAGCTCTCACCATCTGTCCAGTGCTGTCTGCTGGCATCAGAACCTGCCTGTTGTGAAGAATTGTTTGTCTGTGCCTCCAGCAGCCACAAGAGTTGATTGAATCAGGGCGCACACACTCACATTAGGCAATCTGTACCGTTCCTAAGCACGTTTGACCCCAGCTTGACTAGTGTGAGGCATGCTTTGTCTGCCCTGGCATGGATGTTAGAAGTGGGCTTTTGCACAGTACAGATGCACATGCACGAGCACAGGCACCGAGCACCGACATCACTGTCACTGTTTGTGGAGGATTCACCTTAAATTCAGGCAGACAATAGCATACACAGTCCAGTTAAAAAACAGTGGAAAAAATCTGTGACTGTCTTTTTGATTGCTGATACCAGAGAGCAATTTAACAATGTCATCACAAGATGGAAAAAAAAAAAGGCGGTTAAATATTTGAAAATACAGGTCGCACTCCATAGATCAGGTAGCTCAAGCGTGCTCAGGCACAGTCAGACTGGAGCAGTGTGAGTGCCGGCCAGGAGGGGAGAGGGGAGGGGGGACAACCGTGCTTCGGCACGGTACAGGACAACTGGGCCAAACGTGAGTGCACCCTCAGACTCTTCACTTAAATCCTCCACACCTTCATTTGTCAGCTGTAGTAGTGTGAGCTTAATAGATGTAGCTCATCAGTTCTAGATTTTCTTTTGTTTATGTAAAATCTGTGGGAAAATTTTTGCAGTGCTGACAGTCTGTAATTTATTTCTTGGGTATTTTTGTATTAATTCCTTGTTTTTAAATTACTAGTATTATAACACTGTGGTGCAGCCACATTCTATTTATTCCCCCATTTTTTTCTTTACTTTCTATGACCGCTACAGACTACTTTTTATTTTTGCAAACCTCACTGAGAATCTCTATCAATCTCAACTACTTCTTCTGTACTCTAGTACATGTACTTATCAGTAACTTACAGTACTGTTTATGGACCCATTTAGCATATTTGATAAAGTCAGTGTATTTGCATGACTCTTCACATTTTAGGTTTGTAATTTCATAGTTGAATGCACTTATTGTAAGTTGCTTCAGATAAAAGTGTTGGCTAAATAGAATGTGATGCAACAATATCTAGAAGGCATACGACTTCACTCTGCTTATTTTGTACAGCATTATCTCAACTTTACTTTACCCGCTACTCAGCGGCTTTTCTAATCGCATGCACTCCCTTATTAGAGATAACATGACCTTTTGTGTGTTGGCAGTTTCCTGTGTGACCTTTAAGAGTGAGGCAGACTGAGAACAGCTGTGGATCGAGTGGAGCATAATGTGGAGCTCCATCACAGAGTTCGGCCAGAGAGAGCCATTCTTTGTCCTCAACTGGAAAATGAGAAAATTAGTCACCTTTACGTATGTTAAAGTGTAGCCGAGCTTGCAAGGACTCTTCTGACCTCATCTTTTGTTCTCTTCAGCAGAACAGGCCCTCCATGTCACGCCTTGTTTCACAAGTAATATGTCACTCTCACTCTTTTCTGGTGTTCCTCCTCATCACATTCTTTGCTTCCCATTAGTTTTGGACCCCTGCTACTATTTTCTCTCTCCGGCTCCCGCTCTTGTGATTCCCTTTATGGACATTTTTGAGGCTGAAGAGGTGAATGAGTAGTCATCACACAGGCTTTCATGTGCAACCCAAATGTATCAAAGCTCACCTTTTTTGTCACCCAGTAGTAAAATTTACTTGGACTTTTTCCTCTCCTTACTTTTGCTTTGGGAATTAAAAACATGTTTTTCCCCTCTATGCACTTTCCTCACTACTGAGTGAGTTACTAAAAGTCATTCAAAAGTTTGCACGATGTGTCTCTAATATGTGAGGCTGGACTTGAGACCGCATTTCATGTTCAGTGGCTGGTTAGAAAAAAATAGAAAATAGGTAAAATAATACATGATAATGTAATATGTTTAGGCATTTTATAATTATCAGCACTGTGCAGTCTCCTCTCCTGTGTGTAGTTGTTCAAGCATGCACTCATGTTATTTTCAACACAACAAGACTATTCCTGTTTGGCTTGAACTCCATTTGTGGAACAAATAACTTTTCCATTACCCAGATTCCCCATGCTCTGCAGGTAGCTTGGCTTTCACCTACATGAATTAACAGCTTGCACACAAATTGTTCAATACACGAGTAGAAACACACATGTAAAGTCGTAAACACACACATGCACACGCATAACCATGCCTGCTTAGCGAATGACTGTTATTGTAAAATGGATTATCCATTTCACTATTTTTTGGCCTTACGTCTTTGTCCACAGTCTCATCCTTCAGTTCCTCCTGTGGAATCCTGAGACTCTCCCATTCAAACAAATTAATATTCCATGATAATTCTTTAATTGTGTTGATAGACCTCCCCTGAAGTTGCTTCCACTTTAGTGTTTGTGTGTAACACCTCAAACATCATAGGAAGATTAAGGAGGGGAGGTAAAGCTGACACTGTTACCACTGAAGCAAAAGTGCAACCGGCAGAAGTGCAGCTAGAAGTATGTCTTTGGCTTAAATCATGTGATATTTTTATAATAAGAAAGTACTCTTGTCCTCAATTAATTAGCAGCATTATGTTAAAACCAACTGTAATTGATTTTTAAATTGTTACAGTGTTGAGAGGCAGTCAGTACGCATAAGAAAGGGTCAACACCATGTGATACTAGAACTGATCAAAGGATAATAAGCTATTGCCTGTTTTTTTAAACCTTTCCTAGTTTGAAATTCTGCTTAAACACGCTAAAAAGCCTTTCAAATAAAAAAAAAGCCTAATAAAAGAGGTCCCCACCAGCACCTGCATGCAATATGCCTTTGTTAATCCCTAGGCTGCAAAATATGTCTAAAGATTCCACACAGAAATGTATCCTAATCCACACTTCTTTTTTATCTGTGCACGTGTATTCAAATATCAATACGTAAGTCCCCCAAAAGAGGAAAACTTCACAAATATTTA
>JAQFJA010000005.1:7782806-7803268 GCA_029874485.1 Naso brachycentron
TAAGTTGCTTTAGACACAGGCATCTGCTTAATTAATTTAATGTAGTATAATGGCCAGTTTGTCACTTTAAAGAGCGATTTAGTTCCAATCTAAAATAAAGTGTTTCACCGCACTCTCTGGCAGAAAATCTGAAGCACTTTTGACCACACCCAGTAGTGATGTCACAGTGTACTGACACATATTGTAGAGTACGCTGTGACATCACTGCAGCAAGGAGAGTAATTAAGTAAGTTAGCAAAGCCAAATTTGTATCTGTGATTAGTTGCTCTTTACAGGAATGGTTTGGGAAGTAGTCATACTTGCTTTTAGCCAAGAGTTAGATAAGAAGATTTGGTAGCAATTGCTCAGAAATGAACATGTTGTATATTATAATTCATACCAAAGTCTTGTACAGAAATGAAATTCAAAAACCACTTCCTCCCCTGTAAAAATGAGTCTCAGCTGAATGGCTGACCAGTGAAGACAAACCTCTGTGAAATCATTGCTCCCCAATAAACAAGATATGCCACAAAAAAGTAACTTAAAAAGTGCTGGTAGGCAAATTTCCTTTCTCTCTTTTCCAACATGTCTTCATATCTTAACAATCAAACAAGACAATTATTAGTGATTGCCAAAACAACTTAAATGAACATTTCTAAAACAACACATATGACTCTTACAGAGTAACAGCAACAGGCATATACCTTTGTCATCATTGTGAAACAGTTTAGACAACAGAACTACTTAATTATGTTTAGGTCAGCATGGGTTGGATGGAGAGAAGTTATTTATATGATGTACGAAATGCACCTGAAAATAAGTCAGTTAACTCTGGCTCTCAAACAGGACACAATCAGCTGGGCTGGGAATCGCCAGAGGTCCCACGATATATTATCACGATACTTGAGTCACGATATGGTATCGCAATATTGCGATATGTTAAGTATTGTAGTGTCATATATTGTGATTTTTTTTCACCCCTTTTAACTACAAATCATTTTCCTAAAGTAAAACTTTGTCACCGTCATCTATTTCACCCAATTAGATGAAGTTTTTAGTCTATTCATCTCACCTCAATAATTTTTTATTGCATTTTTTAGTTACCTCACCAGACAGTGAGCACTTAGCACAGCTCGTGGACTGAAAAATCAATTGCTCTGTTATCCAAAAAGTTGAGCTTGTATTTTCAACTTTTTTTGAGAATTTATATAAAAACAATATCCATACTTGGTGTCTGTGAATCGATCTAATATCTTCACGCAAAATATCGCGATATCATGCAGTATTGATTTTTTTTCCCCCACCCCTAACAGTCAGCAGTGTGAGTGTGTTTGACTCATACACCCACCTCACCTCTTCCATTTGTCAACTTTCTTGCTCTTTATACTTCATCAGCTGACCTCCACCTCTGACCTTGTCATAATTACCACAGCCAATAGAGATCGCTGCCCTGCGTTAACTCAAATATTGGTCATTATACGCTGCTTGTGCTGACAACCCCTATGGTTTGTTTATTTTCTGGTGAGGATGAGCTGTTTTTTCTTGTCTTTATGCTAAGTTAAGCTAACTTGCTGCTAGCTGTAGCTTCATATTTGGCATACAGATATGAGAGTGGTATCTCATCATCTCTCAGCAGGAAAGCAAATAAACATGTTTCCCAAAATGGCAAATGACTGATTTTTTTTTTCTTCCTGCATTTCAAATTCTGCAGTTAAGTGCTTACAAAATAGTGATTTAGTGCAATAGGACATACCCATTCATCTTAGAATATGGAGACTCCCATTTTAGGTTTTCACAACAGTTCAATGAAAGAAACTTTCTATGAGGAAATTGTGCTGCTGAGGTAAGGATGGCACTCTGTGCAGCCTCACCTTTCAAATGATACTGTGTCCCAGCAAGTATTCAACTTTGGCTTAAGTTAGAGTCATAATCAGTCTGTGTGGAAGTCTGGAAGGCTCTAAGAGACGCTGGGCAGAGAGAAAAGAATGGGTGGATCTCAAATCTCATTTCCATCAGGCACTGTGACCAACTCTCAGCCGGGGGGAGTATGTCAATCACTCAGATTACATGGATTTGTTCCACACCCACGCATGCGTGAGGCAGAAACAGCACACAAAGATGTGCACTTTTAAAGAAACACACACTCATGAAAACACTTAATCATGCTGTACAAGGCGCACATTGAGTCAGCGGGGGATGTTTTTCACACCAAATCTTGCCAAGTCCTGTAATGGTACATTTAGTTGTGAACTTCAAAAAATGGCAACATGATGGACTTGAATATTTGAGTTTTTACCAAAGATTGGCAATTTAAAGAGAGGCAGGGAGGTTCCTGTCTAATTTTATTTAAACAGAATTGCTGGCAGCTTAAATTCTATTTTGCTTAGACTTGTTTTGTTTTGTTGTTCATTTAAATCTCATCTTTGTTTTATCATTTCTGGAAATGTGCTTCAGAAGCATTCAGAAGTATTTTATAAAAATTAAAGCCTATCAGAAGAGAATTAAAATATGAGAGCACTTTGATAATAAAAATCATATTTAAGTAATTTTTCTGGCCATAATGCAAAAAATCTTCCTTAATCCATATTTATTTCAAATCTAAGTATTTGATGCTTTTTTTTTCTCTTTTGTGATGTCTCTTTAGGTTGTGAGTGTCAGTCAAAGAAAATAAACCGATTTAGGATGTCACAGATTCATAAGCATGATAGAGAAATTCATTGTTTGTTCTAGGCCAAAAATCTACATTTTTTCAAATTTTATGAAATTTTCTTTTTAACTAAAATACATGTTTAACGGTGTTTTATAGCTTCAAAATATCCAGATAATTCTCATTTGAATTAACACTGTTCACCTTGATATTGGAGTATGTAAACATTTGCACATGTTGTTTATTATTTACCAACCAAAAGACATTTTGATTTTTTGTTGAAATATGGTGCTGACAGCGGAAACTTGACTTGAGAGTGTTGTTAGCATGTGTGTTGGTTAGGAACCAATGAATGACTCACCTGCTGCCAGCATATTGCATATTTGTGTATGTGCATCTGTGAATAACGCAACAACTCATGGAGACAAACACTAACTACTGATTTTAATTACGTAAAAGCCTAAGAGCTCCTAATAACTCTGTTCTTCATGGAGCTGGAGAGTTAAACCATGCTAATACTTCTCTTTTTGAAATATGTAACCCATAATTGTGACCATAGCTGCCAATACATGTTACACTTAAAAAGGCACAAACAGGAAGCTTTTATGCTGTTCTTTAAAAGCTTCTCTGAAGCCCAAGGTCATAATTTACTTTCTCTGGTTGGCTGTTAGGCTTTAATTAGTCAGGTTTTTTAGATGTGTATGCATTTCTGCTGTCAAGGCGCCTAAGGTGGTTAGTAGGAGTGATTGCTGTCTGTCTGGTCTCAAGTCCTTCTGTGCCACCAACGAGCCTATTTATAAAACAGTAACGTCTCAGTAATAATCTGCAGGTGATTGGCGGGAGGATGAGGGGGATTCCATCTCCTTGTAGCAGAATTACTAAAATACATCCCCTTTGTTAACCTGCCACCCCCCCCACCCTCTTCTCCATCCCCTAATAGCAGTGTAGGGGCAGAGGAGTTGAATATGTTAGTCTAATCTGTATCACTGATCTTTAATCTAACTGAAATTTGTAAGTACAATTGCAAGTTAGAGTCCGTGGCCCCGACATTGACTCTGAAATATCAGTAGCTAAACTGTGCTGTGAATTGATAAATCCACTGCACCATCCATGGTGCTGAAGAAGCGAACAGATTTGTGATTGTTTCTTTATTTTCTCAGCCTTTTTTCAGGACAACTGTGCTATGTTTTGCCTCTAGATGTACAAGTTGTCTGAACTGATGAGTTCCATGCATTATTTTGTTTTGTTTTGACTGTTTTGTAGGGTTTGGGCCACACCCCTACCCCCACCACCTGTTAAAAATGTAGAAATATTTGGCTGGTAATGGTTCAACACAGATGCCTGTCTCATGTGTTAACAAGGGTTACAAACAGCTCTGAGAATAATAATAGATCATGAGTATAATGACACTGCTGTGGGGTTTGACAGCAGGAGAGAACAGAGGGACTTAAAAAGCTGCTCCTCCTCCTCTGTTACTTGATAGTGTGTGAATCGTTCACCTCATTGTTCCAGTCCTGGTTAATAGTCTTTCTACCATCTGCTCCAACTTCAACCGGCTTGACATCATAGCAAGTTTGCCGGCTCAGAGGCTAATGACAGTGTCATGCCGGCCTCATACAAAAGTGTGCACTGTCTGCCTGGCTAATATTTGTGCGTTTTTTTTCTTAGCAGCCTGGTAAACACAGTTGTTAATTTGCCCGTCAGCTTGTCAATTCAAGCTGCAGCTGCAGTCACATGTTGTACGCATATGCATTTCACATACCAGAGACAACTGGTATGTGTAATTTCAAATAACTGAGGTGTTATTCCAGCTGTAGTGTTTTGAAAATAAAAGAAGGCCTCTAGAGGAAGGCGGAGGTACGTTTAATGTAGGCAGAGGATGTGATGTGACCATGGATGTGTTAATAGAGCTGCATATGGTGTTGCAGTCAGTCTTGCTGCCAATTTATCCCCATGGCCAACCATAAAACAGCAACAAAGAAATGTTTTTCACCACAGGCTGCAATTACAAAAGAATGTCGGTAAAACTGAGGACAAACCATCTTGAACAGCACTCATGGTTTTGTGTAGGGAATATTCAGTGGAAGCATATATTATATTTAAAGACAATAATAAAAATTTTGACAGTGAAAGCTCATTTTTAAGGGTTGAAAACAGAGTTGGCTAAACAAGATTGTAATTTTTATTCCATCTCATAAATTAACTTTCAATCTAAACTTTTAAACCAGCATGGACCACAGAAAACACCCTCAAATGAAAACTGGCAAACTCTTTCTGCTAATGAACATCATGCGATATGACAGAATATTCCAAAACAATAACTAATGCACCTTGTGGTAATGTTTTGCCAGATAGAAAATAATACTGTAAATCTTAGAGTTGTTCAGATACCGATACCAGTGATGGAAAATTCCTTTGTTACTGCCAAAAATGCTGTTATTGATGATTACGCCAGTCTGTGCACTAGTCCAAAACAGTGTGATTTATTAGCTGCTACACGGTACCCAGCTACTTCCCAGTTAGCTTTGTTACTTCTGACTGATGTTACATACTGAAAATCACTTCTTCTTTGCCGTTCTTAAACAGTACACAGGAAGTTGAGCTGCGCTGCCAATGTCAACTACTGTTTTTAAGAATGGCGCCAAATGATGAAGAAAGTTGACAGAGTTTGCAAAATGTTTCCATTTGACAATATTTTACACTGGAAGGTCCACCCATCAGTAAAAAGGGGAGGAATTAGATTTTCTTATATTTTAGTTTTTCAGTTGCTGTTGCACAACTGTTTTATAGTGTTTTATTTAA
The DNA here is from genome assembly GCA_029874485.1 of Naso brachycentron. NCBI lineage: Eukaryota > Metazoa > Chordata > Actinopteri > Acanthuriformes > Acanthuridae > Naso > Naso brachycentron. The sequence goes on from JAQFJA010000005.1 coordinate 7,788,235, forward strand.
ATCATTTTATTTTTCCAAAATATGATTACCCCTTAAGTTTTAAAGGACTTTTATCTTTTGATGCAGAGGTATCAGATCAGTACTTGGTATCAGCCGCTCCACAAATTTGGGTATTGGGAAGGAAAAAAATTGTATCTAAACATCTCTAATAAATCTTCATCTTTATTGGAGCACAGAAAATTTCTTTTTATATTTGAAATCAGTGCAATTTAATTTAAAGTGTTTGTGAGAAAGAGACTGGGCTTAAGAAAGAGGCACTTATTCACATGCCAATCTGAAACAAACAAAAAACTCTGGGTGTCCATACTGGGAGGGGGCGACTTTGCAGCTTTTATACTGCATTGTGATGGTGCAGAAGAAGCAACAAAGGTGACTGTGAGAGCGTTAGAGCGAATTTTAGGGAGTGCTGCACTTGGATTAGAATAAAACAGCGTGAGGCCTTCAACAATTTCCTGCGATTCCCTGGGAGCTCAGTGGAGACTTCCTCTCCAGGCAGCGGCTGCCGGCGGCATGACATTCCCAGGTTGTAATTGATCTGTGGGATAAACGAACAGCATGGAGGGGATTTATAAACAGAGGAAAAGGGAAGTGCTGCATCTGTCTTGCACACAGAGGTCCATAGTTGTACAATATGTGATTTGCACAGTATGGGATAGTTTGCACATTTGCTCCACAAATCATTACATGTGGCTATACAGTAAAGCACTGCTGCACCACTATTGTGAGCGTGTGTGTTTGTGTTTGTGTGTGTGTAATCACAGGCAGGAGGTTCCTATTTTGTAGGTACAGCATGTAGCCTTTGTAGAGCCCGGCTGTGCACAAATACCAAGCTGAGAGTGGCTGTTGAACTTTGGAAATGTCAGCCACTGCTTCTCACAGACGGCACTATCAGTTCATTCCTGGGTGTCCTCCCGTCCTCCTTCGCTGCATGCCTTAAAACTTTCCTTGTGCCGAGAGTGACCTACTGAAATCTTTTGAAGCTGTGTCTGGGTTGTGGGCATGAGGCGCACAGAGGATACATGCCCTCAGTTCAAACACCAACAGTCTTTCAAAAATAACCTTCCCAGTTTTGCTGTGAAGACATGCGTGCCGCTGGAAAAAGATGCAGGGTTGTGAGTGGAGTGCCGTGAAGACGTTAGTATTCTTTCCTGACTGTATTACAGATGATTTGACACTAACATAGTGGGGGGTTTGGGGTTTTTTTTTGTTTTTGGTTTTTTGGGGTTGTAGTTAGGTCCTATATTTTGCCTTTCATTCTTTGCACCAGATCACGGGGAGCTGTCCGTGGTGCTGTTACATGCTAAGCAGGATTAATGAAAACAAGCCCCATACCAGCACAGTTTACCTTGCACTCCTGCTCAAAATCCCACTGTGAAAACAAGGAAAAGCATCTTCTTCCCCCACCATCCCCTCCATGCCTTTCTCTCCAAATCTCCAAATGCCTTGGAGCCAGACACAGCAGTGGCTCTCCCAGGAGGAGCGTTCCCTCCACCATACACTTTACAGTATGTGCTGCGTGATGAGCCTTCCTCATCTGTGTGTTGTTTACATATTGCTGCGTGGTTCACAGAGAGGCAGCATCATGTGATTGTTGCACCCAAGGCCTTTTGAGAATGTCACTTCAGAGGAATGCAAAATAAAGAAGTGCACAATATATGCTAACAATTCTCTGTCTTTATGTTTGCTGGCCTAATTCATGCACTCTTCATGGACATTGAAAAAGGGCCTCTTTATGTAAAATCAGCTCTCACCAGTGCTACGCGCAACATTAGCTTTACATTTTTCTATTTTTACCTCAAGCTCTGCAGTGATTTTGAATCTATAATCTGTCTCAGCTGATATGCCTGCATAATTGAAATGAATTTAAAGGGAAACCTTTTTCTTTATTGCTACATGAATTATCACCTTTTTCTCCTTCCTTGATATTTGCCCTCCCTGTGAGATAATTCATCAATTTATGAAACAAAGATCCTATTGGCTCCTCAGTGACAAATACTTCTTCTTCCACATATCAACTCCCTGCAAACTGCAGTTGTTGACACCTGACCTTCCTTCACTCCTAGCAGCAGCTCTAAATAAAATAATGTTAGTTTCAGCCGCCTCTCACTTCCTTTTGTCTCTTTTCTCTCGCGGTGAGATTCTCGAGGGAGGTTTCAGAAAGCTCTTGAGTGCCCTCATGTGTTCATTACTGCTTGCTTTCAGATCAGTGCTCTGTGTGTGTGCTGTTCACATGAGCAAATCAAAAGATTTCCTGAGATGTTCCCCTTGACGCTGTTATAGGAAAGACTGTCTCTTTTAATCACAGCTGTACATCCCCCAAGCTTCGAGTATCCAGCTTACATACAGCCTCATGCAACCACTTTTAACATGAATTGTGTGTGAGAAAATGTGTCTGTTTGTATGTGTGCACATGCAAGAGTGTGCACCGGCATATGTGTGTGTATAATGCACAAATTTCAAAGAGTTGTGACTGCACGTGTCACCAACAAGATAACATGAAGTGTGTCTGCTGCTGTCACCGACTTTGAAGGTGCAGATGTGATATGGTACAATATTTTTGGGGCCGTGCACATGAAACGCATAACTTTAACAAGCCGGCAGGACAATCAAGCGTGACAGCATGTCATCTCCTGTCTTTGCAGGAAGTGCTTTGAACCTGACTTGCCGGGCGTTTTTTGGCTACAGCGGCGACGCCAGCCCTCTCATCTACTGGATGAAGGGAGAGAAGTTCATAGAGGACTTGGACAAGGAGAGAGTCCAGGAAAGCGACATCAAGTAAGAAACACTGCTGGAGTTAAAATCATTTCACTGGAGGTGGCAGTAATGAGGAATTAATAGCATATGTAGATAAATTCACTGGAAAGTAATAAAGGACAATACCAGTGGTTTTGCATGGTTTAGCCCATTAACTCCAAATTGCATACATTACAGCAACCATTTTCCAGAGATTTATTTGCTGCCTTCCAAGCAGCTGCTGTTTTTTTTGGAGGGGGGCGAAGGTATGAACATCTTGCAGAGACTCAAAGCTTGTTTTAAATCATTGTTCGTTCATTTTGTTGCTTCTGCTTCTTGATTTAAATTACATTATTGTCCCAAAATGTACTGGCAAGCAGGAGGAAGCAGGATAAGTCATACATTTTGCTCTAACTACAGAATAGCATACATCACTGGTTGAAGTCTCAAACAATTTGCTGCTGGCTGCTGATGCTGGTCTGTACTGCATTTTAATTCTCCTTGACCTCAGCGCAGCCTTCAATACAGTGGACCACAGTGTTTTAATCAGCCCTCTGAAAAAGTGTTGGTATCAGTGGTGTGACACTGGACTGGTTTTTTATCCCATCTGTCCAACAGATCTTTCTCTGCCCTGCAGACTTGGAAAAGGTCATTCACTTATTTATTTTTCTAGACTTAATTATTGCAAAACAACTTTATGCTGGCATAACATCCACGGACTCTAATTGATTCAAAATGCTGCTGCCAGGCTTTTAACATGCACAACGAGAAGGGAGCACCTTACACCAGTCCTCGCTGCCCTCCGCTGACCATTAAAGTCGTGACTGGTCTGGCTCCTGCTCACATTTGTGATATGCTGACTCCTTATGAGACTGACCTCTTCCTGAAATCCTCCAGCAAGGCCCTACTGGTCTCTCCCAAAGCTTGTTTAGTCACCAAAGGCGAACGTGCCTTTGCTGTTCGGGCCCCCAAGCTTTAGAACTTCCTGCCCGGATATCTCAGGCAGGCAAATTCAGTGTCATCTTTAAAATATCTTCTTAAAACTCACTTTTATCACATGGCTTTTTCTGATTGTTTTCATTGTTGTTGTTACAAGAAAATAAAATAATTAATACAATAACTAAAACAAATTAGTATTTGTTTTCAATTAAGAAAACATTCCTTGCCATAAAGGTTCGGGTTAGATTCTGGGGTTCAAATCTTTTTCCAGTTGAGCTGTTGGTTTTCTTTAAGCACTGCAGTTTTATCTTTTGAAAGGAAAAGAGAGGGAGACGGGAACAAATTTGTCTTCTGTCTAATCTTTTTTTCTTCAATGGCAAGGATTTATTTCTTCATTAGTCTTTAAATTTGCACATCTGGCTGGTTCATTAAGGCCAAACTGCGTAACTACAGTTTTAAAAGAAAGAAAAAGAAAGTCCATGTCCTCCTCCTTGTCCACATAACATTTCAAGGTAAAGACACATCTTGTTGTTTTTTCTTTCTTTTAATTTTTTTCCACATGCTTTTCATTTTCTATGTTTCATATTTTTAATTTCTTAAAGAAGTCACCTGTGGATGACAGCTTTGCACTGTCTCATATTCACTCAGCTGGCTTCATGATGTCATCACAATTGAACAGATGTGCCTTGTCAAAAGTTAATTAGTGATGTTTTTTTTTCTTTTTAATCCATTTGATACCATTGTTTTTGTTTGCAGAGGTTGTACTGGAATGCAGTAATTCGTCCGATACAATAGGCTCAAGAATGATTGAGGAGCAGAGGGAAAGGAAGGCAAAGAATTACCTCTGCTGTAGAGGCTTAGTTCATTACAGTTGCCAGCAACAGAAATCATCATAATAATTAATAGCACTTCATTAATAAGCTCACATAACTGCTTTAGAGAGTTCAAATAGCAGACACATCTCAACATGAAGTATTTGGAGGAGAGTGCATGAATCAGCCCCTCGTGTGTATATTGCTGCAATGACAACTAATGAGGGAGAAAAACAAAAAGAAGAAGAAGAGAATGGCTTAAGTTAAATGGAAACATAAGGAAACATTAGTACATTAGATCAGTGGAAATCTGTACTTGGGTCTAACGATACTCCAGTGACTAGCAAAAAACTCCTCCAAGCTGTGTAAGGGCTGTTTGACCAAGGAGGAGTGCGATGGAGTGCTGCATCCGATGGCCTGGTCTTAATCACCCAAAATAAACCAGCTGAGTTGATTTGGATCAGTTGGTCGTCAGAGTGAAAGAGCAGGAAGCATGCTCAGTGTGTATGAGAACTGTTGGTAAAGCAGTTAAGGTGAAAACCTCATCAAGCTGGCAGAATGAGTGCCAACAAAGCTGTCATCAAGGCAAAAGGTGGCTACTTTGAACAATCCAAAGTTACACACATTTTGCTTTGTTTTAATTTTTTTTATTGTTCTTTTGTTTGATTGGTTGGTCGGTTGTTTTTTCTGTTAGTTATTTTGTTTTTTTTTGGTTTACCTCATAATTCCATGTGTGTGGCAGTGTGACATATTGCCACTTGTTGCCAAGAGTTTCTAAATTACAAGCTGGGTATATTCTGACATTTTTGGTCTTGGAACAAAACCTGAAAGTCTTTTAAACTTACGTTAACCACCGACTTTATTACAGGCATCGCACCAAACAGTTGTCCAAAAAAAACTGACATCAAGAGGAGGAAACCAGAAGCTTAACAATGCTAACTCAATTCCTGGTTTTAGGACTCTTTATTATGAATCTACAAGAAGACTAATTGAAACAAAGTGAGACATTGTATGAGAAGGTGTCTCCAAACTTTTGACTGGAGCTAACTGTGTTTCCTACATTCTGCACCGGGTATAAATGTGCTGGAAAGCAGTTTTTTTTAATCTCCCCATCTCTTTTCATCTCCTCTCAGTGTAACATTGTAACATTCGCCCAACAAGCCTTACTTTCAGAGCTCTAAGTGCATTTAAAACAAGCCCATTTCCATGTCTCTCCTTCCTCGTGGTGTAACACATTTAAACAAGTCCATTCCCTGGTCTGTGTGCATGTTTCCCATTAGGGCTGTTTGGAGAGGCTGCAGCTCTGGGGAGACAGCCCTGTCAGATGGTTAACAACCGCCATTTTTCACACCGCCGCCACTGTCGCTATCTCCCTCGCTGCACCCACCTATAGCAGCATGCAGATGGGCCATAGGGAGCTGAGGAGGAGGGGTGGGTGGAGGGAAGAGAAGAAGAAGTGGGGAAAGAGACAGGGAAGAAGTGGAGAGAGGAAGAAATATGGTCGAAGTCACTGTGGAGGAAAGTAAAGAAGACACATCTGTGATAGTTTGTTTGCTTGGGCACGGAGATGAACACGCAACAGAAACAAATCTCATTTTAAGCACCAACACTGCTGTCCTGTCCGTCTCTTTCCCCCGTCTCTCTCCTCCTCCATCACTCCCTGACACCAGGACTCCCCCACTCACTGGCTAAGGGGTTATCCTTTTAATAATTCATAGCAATATTTCATGCAGCGGATCAATAATGTATTTGATCATCCACTCTCTGTTGCTGATGCTGCTACCATGAGCTCTTTCACATTCCAGGCTGTGCCCTGGTTTTACTTTAAATGGACCCGTGCAAAGACAGGGAGCAATGGAGGGAAAGGAGAGGAGGAACTCTGCATGAACAAATCTGTGTTTTCCCTGCAGTCAAGTCTCCCTTTCAGATGCTACGCTGGGCATGTTTCTATGGGTTACCTCTCGTCTTTAGGCTGGCACCCACACACTTTTAGCTTTATTACTAATGCATCTGCAGCCAAACTTGAGCTCAGAGATGAACACTCATACCTTGAACGCTCAGAGTTTCTGCAGGCATTTATTTACCCGACTCTAAGCCTATTGATTCAGAGGAGTTCATTTCTATGGTAACCCCAGCCCCATAAATTCTCATTTGCGCCACTCGGGACAGGGGTATTGTTGTTATCATAGCATGGCTGACTGGACATTAGCATAGCATGCTGAGATTAATAAATTAGCAAAACAAATCTGGCTCAGCATAATAAAGAAGGTGATCGATATGTTATTGACCCAGCTCAGTTGGTGTTTTGCAGATATGCGTGGAATTAAATGTATAACATAAATAAAATAGGTCTGAAATTGATCTCTAAATGAGCAAACACTGAGGTTTTGCTAATGAGGAAGGGAGATAATAATGAAAAGAAAATGTGCCTGCAGCCATAGTTTAAAAAACCAGTTGTGATTTACTCATCCGGCTATCTTTATATCAATAACTCAATCACCCAATGGAAAAAAGGGAGTTTTACACAGATTTGCATGGAATCCTGTTCACCAGTGTGGAAACATCTCACAATAGATGCAGCTCCATTACTGATATATCGCACCTCAGCCCAGCTGTTTATGTTATGTCATTTTGTGCTCCACCCACTCAAACCTCAGGTCCTCCTCATCTGCATTTGAGGCTCAGGTTGAGCAGCGTCGGTCATTATTCATCAGGCTGTGTGGCAGCGATGCTGTGTTGACTCATATAGTGTGATAATGTGAAACTGGAAGCTTCAAAGTACCCACCACTCCCTGGAGAGACATGAATTATTCCCGTGCCTCCTTCTCCCCTGCGACCCCCCCCCGTCCCATCCCCCACGCCATCGAACAACAAACTCAGCTGAAACTACAAACATCATCAGCACTGCCTCAGCCTCTCTACGCAAAGCCCATGATACACTTTCAATTACCGATGCCAAATCTCCCAAACAAGCTGTTCTTATGTGGAGTTTATCGGCTTGAAGGCGAGAGAGAGGAGAGATGCTTTACAGAGTCATTATCCCCGTACACGCTCGGAGACACGCTCGCACACACTCTCCTCTTCCCTCATCCCACTCCTCCGTCTCAACACATACAGTCGATGATACATACACACACACACACATACACAAACAGAGATCTCTTTCTCATTTGCTCTTTGTTTCCTCCAAAGTGTCGTTTGTGCTGAGGGTGCTGTAAAAGTGGGCTAAGTAGTGTGTCTAAGGTATGAGGGAGCATTATCTCCCCATTCTCTCCTTCATCAGGCTCAACCAGCCCAGCGGGGGACACTCATTTACTTTATGGAATATTACTTTCTCTCCTTCCCTCCGTTACCATGGCATCCGCTATAAAAAGATTTTCTTCTGATTGCCAGTATTTGATTCCCCCCCCCCCAACGCACACTGCGAGGAAGAGCCCTTATTGATTTTCATTTCTCATATGTTTTGAGAGCAGCGAAAGAAATTAACATACCATGAAGTACTTACAGTAACACAAAGGCAGTTTCATTGAAGTGCAGAAAAACGCTGCTCATGGGCATTTTATGGCTTAACCTCTGTGATTTGCCACACAATACATCCTGTGATTTCTGCACTTTTGAAGGGCCTTCACATACATGCTTCCTGCTGTCACACACATTTAATGTACTTGCACTGATTACATGTCCTTGTAGCACAGATCAGAGAAAAAAAAAACAAATCCCATCTACTGTTACTTCAAACATGCTTGGTAAGTTTGTTTGTTTGTCTTGCAGGGTTGTTAAGGAGCATCTTGGTGAGCAGGAAGTGGCCATTTCCTTGACTATTGATTCCTTGGAGGAGGAAGACCTGGGAAATTATTCCTGTTATGTGGAAAATGGTAACGGACGGCGTCAAGCTACCATCCAGCTCCTCAGACGGGGTAAGAGCTCTTAGACAGTTCCCTCCGCGACCTCAAGTGTTGAACCTTAACATCCATTTTGTACATTATATTTTAAGAAGAAATCTTCTCATTCCTTACTGTCTAATACTATCATACATATTCTGTATCAGCTTGTTCCAGCTCATCATTAAGGCTATATGATGAATGCAATATTCAAAGCCTGACTGCACCATTTCATCAAATGGAAATATGCAGGATGTCTTACATAATTTTACACACATTTGCCCAATCTCAGCCTGAATATTTGGTATGTATGAGAATTCTAGTATCTCCACTAGAATTTAAAATAAAGTTCTATGTGTTGAAAGCTCAGGTTAGCAGCACATTCACTGCTCAATTGATGTCAAGAGTTAGAGCAGCTCTAATAAATATTTTTATATTTATGATGAATCAAATGACCCTGATGATGCAAACTGGGTCTCTTGCAGAAATGCATCACCTCACTCTGCAGTTAACCTCGACTCTACAGAACATTTTAGCACCTTTCAGCTCATCGTTTTGGTTTGCCGGCCAACAACTTTCCTCATTGGATTGACTCTCGTTGCTCTTCTCGGTCATCAGCAGGCAGCTGTTTCTGGTGGTTAATGTTCAAAAACTCACTTTATGCTACCTGCCCAGCACTAAAAGACAGAACTCGAGAAATTAGGACTAAAACAGAGAAAATGTTGGGATTTCATTTAACAGGTGGTATGAAATAGTAATCTAAATTAATCCTACTGTTGATCTATATTTGTGATATGTGTAAACTTGCAAATGTTGGCTGCTATTAAGTTTGCTATATAGACTTTTTAAGGTCATAGTGCGGTACACTTTATCAATATTAAGTTTTCAGCTTGCTTTTTCTGCCTTCAAGTTGCCCAAAAAATCATTTTTTGCAGTTTTTGTACCCGCTATAAACATCTATACATTTTAATATCACTTTTAGTGCCTCATCTCTCGTCCATTTTCTGTTTCTTTTTTTCATCCATGCTTGTGTCAACAACTGTGCTTAAGCTCTATTCGGTTGTCTTGTTTCTTTCTACATGTGCTCCGGCAGCTGTGTAGCTATTTTGGCTCTCTAGCATGACTTGTCTGAGGCTCTTTTCATGCACTGGTTGTCACCCTGCAAAGAGAGGTAATTTGATGGCTGTTTAAACAGCAAATTGGTCCTCAGCTTTTCCCAACAGGCCAATAAGTTCAGCATACAATTACATTTTAAGTCTTTATCTGACTGTCTCCCTGCTTTAATCTCCGGCTCTGTGACCGTCTTTTGTAGATGTCCCAATTCCATGTGCGAGGTCTTTGTTGACTCCAGACAACTTCATTTAACTCTCTATATCAAAGCAGCTTTTCCAGAGAGGGGGATGCTAAGAGAGACTTCAAGTCGAGCTCTCTCTCCTTCTCCCATATTATTCTGATGTTTATTTCATGTTCCATTGCCCTGCAGTAGGACTGTGAATATTTCTGCAAGCTGCCTTTGCCTTCCATCTCAGAAGAAAGACTAAAGTTGAAAGAGAGAGGAAAAAAGGGAAGTGATGGCCAGTAAAACATAAACAACTTAGGAGTGAGAATGTTTGTTGTTAATTAGTTAAAAGCATTCAGTTGCAAAAATGGCATATTACAACAGTGCTGTCCTGAGAGTATTAGTTGTTGTTCACAAAAAAGACATCAAGGGAAATTTGATGATTTGATACAAATACAAATCTGTCTTCATAAGCTAAAGGACTAAATTTAGGTATCCCCAAGAGCCTGTTAGCTTAACTTAGGATAAAGTCTGGAAAATGTAATTTCGTGGAGTCTTTGAACTCGGTCAAGAAATAATTTGGCAACTACACTGTGTAATTTTCACAATGCATTGATTAAAACAATGAAAAATGAAAAAGTGAGCTAACAGGCAGAAACATGTCAGCCTTGGACAGAACCAGGCTAGCTGTTTACCGCTTTTTTTCCAGGCTTAATGCTTAACTAAGCTATCGGCTGCTGGCATTAGCTTCATACTTACCACAAAGATGTGAAAGTGTCATTATTCAGCCTTAAATTAAACCTGTTAAGGATATAATCAAAATATAGTCTAAAACAGTTTATTCAAGCGCAAACGTGAGATGCTCTTTCACCTCTTTCCAATGCAGCCTCACGTGTTTTAGCCTTTTTCTTTAAATAAGTGATTATCTTGAAAGCATCCATCTCTCTGCTTGTAGGGAAGAGTAAAAACCTAAAATAAAATGGCTTGCACTGAGAACTAGTCAGAATATCTCATGTCACTGGTGCTATTTGAGCTTGTAATTTAAAAAAATAAATACTCTTACTATGACTTGTAAAGGTACATTTTGGCAGTATGTAATCTGTAATAATATAGAGCAGTGCGTCTCATTTCTGCTATCTTATTTAAATGTTTTATTACAGGAAATGTGTAAAACCAATGACCAAAACAGTCAAACATTCTGTCATTTTGTTATTTTCACTATATTTCTGTCTACTGTAACTAACTAATTCCCCTTTTTTGCTGGGGACCCCATGGAACTCCCTCAAGGACCCCTGACTTGACAAACATTGCTATAGAGGATGTATTGTGGTTGCCATGGCAGCTGTGCAGTGTGACAGATATAAGGTGAACCTCTGAGCTAAGCCAACCAGGTAAATGCTGCTTTTATGTACGACATAACTCCCCCTCCCCCGAGCTGGGTCTCTGGGGAGAGGAGAGGAGATGATGAAGAAGAGAAATGAATGAAGAGCAGATGGAGAAGTAGGTATAATGTAGAGAAGAGAAGGTGGTCTGAGTAAACTCAAGTGTCTTGTTTTGTCCACTCATGTCTATGATTGTTGGTCTGTGAACAGAAGCAGATTCCTGGAGTTGTGTCGTTTCTGTGCTGCTCTTAAGAAATGCACCCAATTCTTCATTATTTCCTTTCTGCCATTTGTCTCTCTGCACTGTTCCCTCTCATTTTTCCCAAAGTCATAACGATCCCTGTGTCTCTTCCCCCTGAAGATGATGCTGTATGGCTCTGAGCTGAGCTCTGAAAATAGTGATGACTGTCAAACCTTCCTGCAAATGTAAATGTGTCCCATGGGCGCCTCATCCTGTGACTTTCACACAGGGAAACGACAAAATTAAAGACATCTCGAGACCGACCTGGTGCAGAAATAAGTCTATAAATCTGTTTTTGTGCATTCATAAGACATGAACGACGACTGTCTCAGCAGGTTTAAATATTTTCTGGTCTGTGTGTGTCGTCCTCAGCAGAGCTCATGTACACTGTGGAGCTGGCGGGAGGGCTGGGAGCGATCCTGCTGCTACTCATCTTCCTCATCTCCCTCTACAAATGCTACAAGATTGAGCTGATGCTGTTCTATAGGAGGCACTTTGGCAGCGAAGATGTGGATGGAGGTAAAGATGGCACGAAGCATCACAAAGAAATCTCCTCTCTGTTTCTGCCTGAAGCCCTTTAACCTCCAACTTATTCTCGCTTTTTTCACTTCACCTTACTCCAAAATTCCATGCTGAACGAGTACGGGTGGCTGTATATGTGCCTGTGTGGTTTTGTTTTCATAGATGTGGATGTGTTCTGTTTTTTTTAACTCATGTGCATAGGGGGGCGTGTGTGTGTGTGCATTTTCTGTCAGAACCTCTATCCATAACAGACTCCCTGGTAGATACAAATGCCTTCTCCTGTCTTATCTCACCGACAGCAGCGCATTTCCTCTCTTTCACTCTCTTTCACTCTCTCTCTCTCTCTCTCTCAGCTGTTGGTGTTAAGAGGTGCATGTGATTGTGTAAGTGTACGTTCTGCAATAGCTGCATAGGGAACACAGGAGACAGATTTTCAATTTGTTGCCCATTTAAAAAGAGATCAGTCTCAATATGTCACGGAATGATGCCCACCCCTCAGCTGTCGAGGGCCAGATAGCGGGACGTGGGGATCGGGCAGGCTCGGCGCACCTCCCCCAACGACATAACAGCGTTAACAGCCGGCAATAAGAGAGCAAGTTTTTGTTTTCTTTACAGAACATAGTTAACTTCTGCCCGAGTTAAGGATTCGTCTGTTTGTGTCCCAGTATTGTCTCTTTGTGCTTTGTATTTTGACTGTTTCGGCTTTCTTTTCAAAAATTCAGGGAAGACAGAACTCCTTTTTGAAACGCTGGATTGTCTCTACAGTAGCATGAATTATCTATCAGACACTGTTTTGTTGACTCAAACTTCCACATGATTAAGTCATACCGTCAGGGACCGCCAATACAAGCTGCTTTTGATTTTCCAAGTTTGCTAGGTGGTTAATTTGCAAGGTTGGTTGCTAATTTGAAAGCCTTGTTTGATGTTTGGATTCTGCCGAGTGCAGCCCTGGCCTTTCCAGTGAGTTTCAAAGCTGCGTGTGCTCCTCAGAGAGTTTGTGAAAAAGCCCCTCTTCCCTTTTTGGATGGCCCACACTCCAGTTTCTACTGAACGTAATGACTAGGACTTACTGAGCATGTCACTAGTGCTGCTTTTTTTCCTCTCTTCTATTTTCTGCCTTTTCAGTTCTTCCTTCTGTCTTCTGGGAAATCATTTTTCAGTGGGGAAGAGGGAATCGCTTCAATCCTGGCTTGGGTATTTTTGTATTTACCTCAGTTTGTTTCAAACCCAAGATGGCTTAAGGTAATGGACGACCCTGTGCAAATACTCTCCTGTGCCAGTTTTTTTTTGTTTTATATTTATCAGCCACTTTGGTACAATTAAGGACGCTCAAGAATGGTTTGGGGAGTATTTCTCTTGTTTCATCACAACTGTGCCTCTGTGCACAGAACAAGAGCCAGAAAGAATTTTTTTTTTTAATTTGGTGTCGAGGAACTTGACTTGACCTCAACCCCACTTCTGCGTGAAGGCTTTAGTCACAAAAATCAACGAGAAGAATCGAGACTGTTGGAGCAGCAATTTACAGAAAGCATAGAAGTTATTCAAACTTAAATGGTTTTGATTTTGGACAAACTTGTCCATACAGAACAAAGCAAACTGATGCATTGAAGTACAATCACAATCATGTTGTCTTGTATGTATTGAAGTTTTACTGTGGTGCAAAATTAGACTCTATGCATTATATTTGCAATATAATACAGCATATTCAGTAAAAACAAAGACCGAGGTCAGTTTCATTTTACATCATTTCAAGTATTGACCTGTTCATAGAAAGTTTTTTACTTCTTACAGCTGATCATTTTTGAGAAAATGATCATCACATAATTTGACTTTATGAGAATTCACATTGACTGCATTATGTTATGCTCATTGGAAATAATTCAAAGTTAATAATAAAATATGCATTGCAATGTTGTGATGCTATGAACAACTAAATGTTCAATATACAATGATTTTTGTTTTTTAATTGAACATGCTGTGTGTGTTTAGCCAAAGGTATCATAAAACACTTTAAGCTTATATTCAGGCATCCACATACCTTTTTTTTTTTCATTCATTTTCTGTGTAAACAATCTCTTGGTGATGCCCTTAGGTCTCGAGGGGTCATTGTGCTGTTGAACTGGACACCAATGCATTTATTGAACTTTTTGCATGACCCCTAAAAAAAAAACCCTCCCATTTTGTTTCTGGTTTTCCAGAAAACAAAGACTACGATGCGTACCTGTCCTACACCAAGGTGGATCCTGACCAGTGGAGTCAGGAGACCAGGGAGGAGGAACGCTTCGCCCTGGAGATCCTCCCTGATGTCCTGGAGAAACATTATGGCTACAAACTTTTCATCCCAGATCGAGACCTCATTCCAACAGGAAGTAAGCACCGCAAATGTCTGTGTATACATGCGTGCATACATCCGTTCATGTGACACATTGTACTGCAGTGTGAGGGCATTTACAGTCGTTCGTTTATTGTTGTTGTTGCAGTGTTTGGCCCATTTGTTACACTTTGTCATTCACTGGCAAGGACCACGCCCCAACTATATAACTTAAAAGGTTTAATTAAATGGGGAAGGATTTAAAGCTGGGGTAGGCAACGACTGGAAATCAAGCTAGCTGAAGCATGAGACTCCTTAAGAAGCAGCTCCGCTGCACCCTACTCTCCCTGCTTTTTCTCTGGCTTTTGCACCAGAGATTCATGACAAGACGAAACAGTTGCAGGGAAAGTTGCAGCGAAGTAAACTTGTCTGTCTCAGCTTGACTCAAGTCAGCTAACAGTGTTGTCTGCAGCAGTGCTTTAAGTGGAAAAAAGTGCTGGTACTCCCTTTTTTCACCTGTTAGCATGAGAATTGGGTGGCCAGTTTTAGCAAATCATCAAGTATTAGTCCACGTAATGAATTTTTACAGTTAATAAAAGATAGGCTACTAGAAGATAATGCTGAGTTTCATTAAATTAATTTACTTTTAACGAGGCCTACTTTGAGTTTTCTGTCTGGGTATTTGAATATATATTTTTGACCGTCAGAGAGCTGTGTCATCATCAGAATCTGTTACCGTTTCGCGTTGCTATGCCAACATTATTTTTTTTTTTAATATTTCTTTGCTCTTCCCCATCCATCCTACATTGCTGTGACTCACTCTGAAATGCAGCCGGTGGGTGTTGATGGACGACGGAACACGAAGCAAATGCGCAGCACAGCCGTTTCGGAGCACACACACGACACCTTAATCCTAGTGTTAGCACATGGATGC
>JAQFJA010000005.1:7863864-7875810 GCA_029874485.1 Naso brachycentron
GCTAAGACTTAATGAAGAAGATGAAGACCATTTTCATCTCTGTAGGATAAATATGATATTAGGGCTCAGCTGGTTAGCATTGCTTAGTATCAAGACTGAACACAGGGGGAAAAAAACAGCTTGCCTGGCGGGAATTTCCCATGATTCCCATTATTCCCAAACCGCAATAGTCCAAAAAATATTCAAAGAGACGACCAATGTCCCTTTGATTGGTTAATGTTCGTTACTTGGTTTGGGTTATAATTAGATGTTTGGTCAGACGGTTCAGGCAACAAATTAGGTTAACGACCGTTTAAAGCTCCTGAAGCTTGTGAATTATGTTTTATTTTTTCATCTGTACAAGACAACAAATGTGAAAAGGAGAAATCTTTTACCAGGACTCGTGCAGAACTGTTTCTAGGTTCGAGTCAGGAAGCTTTTTCCTCCCATTCTGCGCGCTATGCTAAGCTAACTGGCTGCTATTTAGCGTACAGACATGAAAGTTATCCATTGCTCAACTAACTCTCTGAAGGAATGAAAACTACCCAACCAGTCCTCCAAATAAGCTCACAAAGTCAAGCGAATAAATATATTTCCCAAAATGTTAATTATTCCTTTCAAGTCTTATGTTAATCAGCATTTAGCACCAGACTGTCTTACATACATCAATGTTAGCACGAGCAAATAGAGCCAAACAGAGCCCAGACTGCTTGTGGCACTCCTGCATGTACTAGTTTTAATCTTAATGACAGTGTATGCCTGGGCTTTGTGGTATTATGGTTGCAGCAACGTTGTGTAATTAAACTAACTTGCCCCTCGGAGCCCATCCCCTCCCTCAGTCCTCGCCACACCTCCACTCTTCTTTCTCTGCTTTCACATCACACCACTACTGCTCTAACGACCAGCTCTCCTCTTTCTTTGTGTAAATGTTTCTACCTTCCTGGCAGTCCGTGTCCCTCATTCGCCTTTGCCCTGCTCTCTCCCTCACTCTCTCTCTCTCTCTTTCTGCTTGTGCTAGCAGGGCAGTTTGGCCGATGGTCTGGGTGTAGCGGGTGTGTGTCAAACAGCACCTTCCCTCTGAGGGAAGAAACAGAGGGAGGGCTGCAGGAGGAGGGGGAGAAGGAAGAGTGGAGGGGGGGCACAAACACACATACACTGCATGGTGATGTCATCTAAAATGACATCATCCCATGGAGGGGAGCCAAGGGACCTGATGGGTTAGCATCCTCCAGTGAGTTAAAGGGAGAGAGCAAAAAGGAGACAGAGAAAGTGAGAGAGAGTCTTGTAAATAAAGAGAAGGAATAAAGAGGTATGGACACAGACAAAGACTGTGTTCTGAATTTTCGCTCTTTGTTTTGCGCACGACCGCCTCTTGTTCTGGCAACCTTAACCGAAGCCGCTTCTCCCTTTTCGGAATATTTCCTTCATTCCCATTTGCAGGTGTTGTTGTCCTGAGGGAAGCATGCATGAGTGCAGCTAGAGTGCAGCTAGAGTGCAAGTGAATCAATACCAGCAAGCTAACACAAACACACACACACACACACAAATACATCACATGCACACACGACCGTAATATCTACCAAATATCACATACAGAACATATGTCATATGTACGACATATTTACACATGGGTTCGCAAATAAACACACTCTCACACACATTGGGTTTTAGTAGGGACACCTGTGTCTCTGCGTGTTTCCATTGTTGTCCACTTGGCTGTGCTGTGCTCCACACTGTGCTCACAGCATGCCTGCCATCTGAAACCAGACACTTATGGACCAGTATCCTGCTGGAGTAATACACCTCTCCTTCTCCAGAGCTGATGCTGAGGACATTCCACTTGGCACACAGTGATGAGCTCTTTGCAAAAAAAAAAAAAAAGGTTTATTTATTTGAGTTTTGATCGTGTCCATTTTTCTTTGCAGCTGGGCAAATTTGTAAAACACTTTGAGGAACTGCCAGTAACACTCAGTGTTCCCTTTTGAGACACGATATTGATAGATGAAGGATGGTGTTTCTAATACACGATGATTCAGTCTTTCTTATCTCTCACTGCTGTCAGTGGCAAACTGACTCAATGGTATAAATAGAGAGGCATGTAGTGTGGGACAGAGAGGAGCAGGGATGAGAGATAGGAAGGGAATGAGGGAGGGCTCGTCGTGATGCGAGGGTGTGAGTCCACACAAAGGAGGAAAAATTTGGTCAGGGATAATCAAATAAAATAACCGGCAAAGATGAAGCTGTGAAATTCTCTTTTTGCCCTGACCATCTATTCTGGGCAGCGATGTTACTCACAGCCATGTATTAATAAACTACAACATAAATTTGACGCAAGGGCATGGGCTGCACGCATTTGACGGCCTTCAGAGCTCCATCAGGTCACTCCTTGTTCCATAAAAAAGCTGGGTGCAGGAACTTGTGTTCAACTGAGTTAACAAGAGAGATATACTTAGAACAGAGAAGAGGAAGCGGACAATTTTAGTGATTACTTCCCCTTTAAGTGCCTTCACTATGTGTTGTGCTTTGTTGGAATAAAAGCATGCATGCTCTCCCATCCCTAAAAAACCTCACTAATTTACAACCACACACATGCATTTACTGTACAAACATGGTGCGCATAATGCATGAGCAATGCTTGGATGTCCCACACACAACACGTCAGAGTAACATTTTGCTTGTGGGGTCAAAGTGTTCATCAAAATGTAAATGTTTACAAAAACGAGGGGGAATCTCTCTACCATCCCACTCCGCACACGCTGCCTATTTTTGGGCTTATTTAGTGTATCCATGCCCGCTCCAATCAAAAGCCACTCCTTCCTACCTTCTTTCTTTTCTCTGCAGCATTGGTATGGCAACATTGGCACAGCCACACTCCTACTCTCTTCCGATCTTAGTCATAGGCCTCACTCATGAGGCACCAGCTGAAGCCCTCCAACAGTTGATGCGTTTGGTCACTTCCGTGTGTTTTCTCTCGCTGCGCCTTTATCACTCTTGCACACACATACTGTACGCACGCAACCGCCCGAGCAGCTCCCAACTGAGAATAAAGAGGAAGCAGGATTCAGTTTAAAATGCAGTGTTCTTCGTTTTTATCCAGTTCCTCAGGTAGGTTAGGTTTGCATGCGTCTAGGTAAAGATGAGTGTTTGTAGGTCAACAGAAAGGGAACATGCTGTTGTGATTAGCCATTGTGTTCAGGTTTTCTGTGGTATATGTGTTTGCGCAGGTCGCTAAGTTACCTGTTGATTCCCATTGTGCTGACAGAGTGAGCAGGGAAGGAACTTAAGGAACACTTGTTGTACCACATCCTATAAGCACTGTATGAATATGGAACAAATTTTGTGCATACAGTCACGATGCATTAAGGTTCTACGTGTGTGTGTGTGCTTCCCGTCAGCTTGATTCAGGTTCTGCTATCTGCATTACGTAACCGTACACTACATACAAGATAAGGAAATGTTGATAATTGTGCAAATTGCGTAGCAGCACTTGATTCATTCGCTTTTCTTGATAACACTGCATCTGCGCTCGGATCAAATCTCCTCTCGTGTTCCATTTATTATACATTTCTGACCTCACCATCCACATTAGGAAAATTCAGCTGCGTGACCTCTGTTTTGGCAGCTCGACAGGGGTTGCATGTACGTTTTTGCTTGTAAGATTTTACTGATGGCTTAGAGAGATACGGCCCGAGGATCTTGGTCAGAGCCCTGCTGATTTTTCCAGAGAGGGAGAGGAATAATTATACAGTCTAATAACTGCTTCATGCGTGTTTCATGGGCATGTGAAGATTGTTTAAATGGCAAACATGAAAAATGGGAACAAATCCTTTAAAAATACCTGGTAACAATAGCTTCATCTCCTCTCAAAGCACACCTTTATGCAAAATTAGCATTATTATCTTATTTAACACCTGTTATCACTGTTTTAATCATGACTGTCCTCTTGTCTTTAGTCTTAACCTTAAGGTCTGCTTGTCCCTTTTCTACTTCCATCATGCTGGTATTCATGTGCTTAATTTGGTCTGTAAAGCACTTCAGCAAAATGCCAATTTAATATTGTTTGCCAAACTATCTTTACTGAAGCTGGACTGTTAAATACACCCTACTGTTTGGCAAAGGCTGCGTTATTGACTGCACATCTCTGAATGGTTTTTGTGAAAGAGAAAAAAAAAAGAAGAAAAGAGAATGTAGGGACCTTTGAACTTAGTCAGGCAGTTTGCCATTAAAAAGCATAATTGGAGGGGTCCAGCAAAGGGCTCACCGTGCTCTCAACCCACTCCCAACTAAATGGCCAACAGTTTATTTAGGGGACAAATAGGTCAAACAGTCTCTAATTATCCCTCAATCGGAGGCAAGGATTTTCGTCTCCTGCTTTTTTTTTTTTTCCTCTCTCCTCCTTTTCTTTCCTGTGTGTGTGAGAGCAGCATCGTTCCAACTCACCAACCAGCGGTCTCTGTTGACCTAGTTCTGTTCTGGTCACAGGGTGCTTTAGAAGGGACAGGCCTCACCCACTGTCTCCTCTCTGGGCCCGTAGACGCACACTCAGGGCAGGACATGTTCACTCAGAGAAAAAAAAAAAGAGAGCTCTGCACTTTCTCATCCATAAGCTCCCTGACATTTGATCCATCAGGTTAATTGAGTGAACATCATTGATCTTGGGTGCGTCCCCGGCTGACAAGGATACCATTGACAGAGTGACAGTGATTATGTTTGCATGCTGGCGGTGCATTTTCAGCCTATAACATGAGGGAAAAGCATGGCCGTCACATGAAGCCTGTTGTGCAATTGTCGAAATCTTTGAGATCTAATTTAATGTGTAAGGAAATCACTCTGAATCCCTCACATGCCAGCAGCAGATTTATTCTGACTTTACTGACGGCAGCATTTGAGCTGAAGTTGCTTTTAAGTTTGGACAATTACAATTACAGGGTCTGTTTGTTCATCTAAACAGATTGTTTTTGATTCACTCAGGTTTCTTTACTCCTGCACAACAACCTCAAAACCTCCCTGATCTTTGAAAAGCTGAAATGTCGAGAAACTGAGATGATTCGTATCAGTGCGTCATGTGGAACACACACACACACACACACACACACACACACAGAGAAAGAGAGATAGAGGCTACTGAGTTTTCGTTTTGACTCATATAGATTCCTCCCACACAATATGACCTTTCATTTGCTTCTCATATTCTAAATATCTAAACTAAGTCACACACACAAGATCTGATGTGTTAACTTCTTTTCTTGGGCTCTGGGTCACATCAGCTTGTTAAAAATGCTTCAGATAGATAATCGATTTTAAAGTGGAATCAAGAACATTTTGTGAAGAACGGCTTCAGGGCGCAGAGGAGGAAACGTTTGGATCCAGTCGCTCTCTTAATGGTCGCTTTTCCTGTTGTTTGTAATAGACGCGATTTAGACATTTCCCTTATTCATCCGCCGCTCGGACTCAAATTTTGATGCACTTCATTTGCGTTAAAGTGTTCTCTCATTAACGAACCATTTCCAGGCGAATTTGAGACACGGTGGAGAGCTTTACCCTGCTGCATGCGCAACTAGTTAAACAACAAGTTTGAAAGGTGTCTTTTATGCGCATCTGTCTTATATTTTCAAAAGGTCAGCTGTCAGCCGTTAAAGCAGAGAGAGAGAGAGAGAGAGAGAGAGAGCAGAGAGCAGCCGCACGCGAGTGTTGGACAGTGTTTTTGGAGTTGAAATAATAAAATCTCTCCACAACTGTTTTGGTGTTCTCATTGCAGTCTTGTTCTTAATCGATGACCTTTACGACGAACCGCAGCCCATCAGATTATTGCGTCTGTTTACTGTTTCTTCTTTGCATTCTGACTGTGCATCAGCCCACACATCGGGCAAATATTCAAATAGTGCTGCATAACTGTGAGCGTGACACTCCCAAAAACTCTCTCTCACACACAAGCAAAGAGAGAGAGAGAGACACACAGAGAGAGAGAGAGAGAGAGAGAGAACAAGCATCTTAACACTTCTTGTTACTTTTCCTCAGCTGATCGCTTCCATTTGTGCACAGAAACCTTAAGGTAGGTTGCAGTTAGACAGTTTTTTATTCATATAAGACTGATAACTAATAAAATAAGCACAAAAATGGTGTTAAGTGTGTATTAGGACTTGTCTTTTTATTATGTTCACCCACCAAAGCATCAGGATTTCACTTAATTTCCTGTTTTTTTCTATTTTGCACTTCTGTCAAACTCAACAAATTGATTTTGCTTTTAAAAAAAATCTGCTTATGACTATTAAACATGTGCAGTTTTACCACAGATTAAGGTCATTTAATCGGCGAATTAAGTCCCATTCTCAGGGGGACAAAAGGTCTTGTTTTTCTTTAAGAAAAAAAGGACTCATTTCATGCCTTTGTCTTTTACTGGCAATCCACAAATCGGATTCAATTCAAGTATTTCCTCTGACCATAAACTTCAGTATTTAAGTGCCCACATGCTCAATAAAGACGGGGCGCGTATATTTCACTGAAATTGCAATTGCGAGTTCTCACAAAAGACGTCAAACGAGCCCCGCAAATGCTCATTAAGTTTAAAATACAAATGAATAACACTGTTTGGTGCATATGAGATGGGCAATGTAGCTCGTGTGTTCTTCTTTTTTGATGTTTTTCTGGGTGTGTGTGTGTTTTATTGTTTGCTTTTATTATTAGTTTGCAGCACTAAACAGCAGAGACATGCATAACCCAGTCCCAGCCGTTTTAACAGATGACCTGTGGCAAATAAAAGACATACGATGACTGCTGTGCACCTGCTGTTACAGGAATAAGGAGAAAACAAAGATTTTTCTGCACGCATAAAAATGTTTTAAACTTGAGTGGAAAAAATACTCACCTTCTCACTGAAGACACGCCGGCTCAGGGTTTGTTGGACAATACGGACGCTGTCCGTGAGATGCTCCTCAGGCCACTGATAAAAGCGTAACTTTTTGAATTTAAGCATCAGATAACACGCAGCACTATTAACTGTTTTGCAATCGACCAGACAGGCTCATGCAACGTAGATTGTTGCCTCACCCCTTCCTTTTGTATGGGCCACTTTGAAAAAGCATAGCCTATCTGACACAGCTGGGTGGACAGTTGTGCAAACCCTAAGAAAGTCATATTTTTAGGCCACAAACAGGAACTCTATTCCTGTGTGCCTATGCATAAACATTTTCTTCTTATTAGACTTTGACAAAATGGTGAGTAAAAACTTCCCAGGCGCGTACAGCGTATTTTACGCGTGCAGACTGTGAGTTTAATGTTTGTTGCGACGCTCAAAGCCTCAGTCTGTTGGAGTTTTTGTGGCATACTCTTTCAAAATGATCCTCCGAGTGCAGTGATTTTTATGTTACTGTTAAAACTTACGTTTTATAAAGCGTCAAACAATTGAAAAGCCAGCATACAGTAGGCCTAAAAACTACAGGCCTACAATTGCGCATATGCGCACTGGCAATAGCTCTGATGAGCTCGTTTAATAAATGCTCTTGTCTCAAACTGTGGCTCTCATCAGAGGTGCATATTCCCCCACGGTTTCCTTTTTTTAAAGGCAAAAAAAAATCATCTGAAACCTTTGAAATCAACTTCATCTTCGCTGAAACCTGCAGCCTTTTATTTCTACCGCACCAAACATTTTGTCACAGCCTCCGGCACTGCGAGGTCAAAATATTTTCAAGGGCGTTTGGAGGCTGAGGGCAGCGGCTGCTTTTCATTTGATATAGAAATGATATAAGAGCGCACGCTGCCATAGTCGTCAGGCTGGATAGGGAGAAAGGCGTCTTGATGGTGACTTCACTGACACCAACAACTTCCTGACGCAACGCTACTGTAACAGCGGCGGGGAAATAGGAAGCTCACCTTTATATCCGATGAACCAACATGATCCTATTTCTGCATAGTAAGCCGTCTCAGCTCTCCCTCCCCTCGGTTCCAAGAACAGTGACGGACTCGTTACATCAAAGAGAAGTCATTCATGCTGAAATTCTGTACAACATAAGGGCCCACGTCTCAGACGCTGCATTGCCTCATACTTGTTGCATTGCTTTACAGTCCTGTCTACCGTCAGAAAGCAGGAAATCCCAATACCTGCCCTGCAAGACTTCGAAACTGTCTCCCCATCTGTTTTTGTCCAATAAAATCTGTCTCCACCGAGACAGAGTCAACTTTTTGCCACCTATTAATCTGTGACGGACAGCGAGTAACCTGCCAAGAAAGGGAATTGATAGACGGGATAATTCAGTCCTGCGCTTAAGCTGAAAGGAAGGTGACTTCGTGTGAGAGCGAAAGAGTTTTTCTGAGTGGAAGGAAATCGTCGGTAACGCGTTACTGAGCATCTCGTTACCGCCCTGCGCTGTCCGGGAACTAGCAGAGTTTGAAGTCGACAGGCGTGTACGCTGCATGCGCTCTGTTTTTGAAGAGTCTGGCTCGTTGAAGAAACAGAGTTAAAGCCTCTAAGCACGACTCAAAGCGATGGAGGAAGCCTGTGTACGACTCGGAGTCGTTAGTTCTGTGAAGAAATCCAAGTTACCGGGCCGGGCTATGCAAATGTTTCCGTTCCTCTACGCGCGCACGGGGCGCACCGACCGTAGTAGCCTGATCTTGGACAGCCTATAGGACCTGCAGCCGTACTGTGAAGACTGTCTATTTCACTTTGAAGGGATGCTGGTCGACCCAGACACGTGAGCTGAGCTGATGAGACGAGTTTATCGCGGATTTGGATGAGGGGTTTTCTGTGCGTTAATGGCCAGGCGTGCGAACTAGGCTATGGTGCGCTCAGATGTTTTTTTTTTTCTCCCTCTCTCTCTCGGTCGCTCTCTGTATCCACCGCTCCGCCTCCCCCTTTTCGCAACATTGACGCAACCAAAAAATACTGGAACAAAAGAAACAACTTCCTTGAAGCTTTGCTGAAACTGCACTTAGTCGGAGAAAGGAAGCTTGTTGTCAACTTGCCTGCATGGAAACGTCGAGGTGAGGGTGTCACCGGTGGCCGGCTGGCAGCGAGAGAGATGCGGCCGATCACTCCGAAAGGCATCCAGGCTATCGAGTAAGTGCCATTAAAACATTCAGTGGAGTCATTTCAACTTTTGCTGTGTGATCTCTCGACTAGTTGAGTTTGGCGGATGGTGTCAGTCACAGCAAAAATAAAGTCGTTTTGGTCGATTCTCTGCGAGACGGGACACAAAGTAAAGTCACTGTGAGGTAATGTTGTCGAATATCCGAGCTAGAATATAAGTTATAGGCCCGTATATTCATCGTGGGGGATGTGGAGGTGCACGCGGCTCTCTAAATGACAAGTATGTTGTTTTTTGTTTTTTTTTCTTTCAACAATTTGACATTTAGGAGCCGTTGACAACGAGGCTTTAACTACACTGCTCACAATCTAAGTGAGGTTGTACATTTGGTCCATGTAATGTGAAGGTGAAATCAGTTTATATGAGGTGAACGTGGACAGCCACAGTCCGAGTGTTGTGCATTGACAAGTCTCCAACACGGGCTACCAGTTTATTATTGTTATTCATGCAGCAGCCTTGAGCAGTCGCCGGTTGCATGAAGATCCTGGTGATCAACAAACATGCCCACAACGGAGCGGCAGTGCGACCGTTTTATTCAACAGATGACGGCGTCGTGGTTTGACACAATGTGTCCAACTTTGCCTTTTGCGGCGCGTTCCGCAGTTTTGGGCGGAAGATCGCTGCGCTTTGTCGCGTCGGTGTTTTCGCTGCATGAACAAAGGACTGGATGGAGTAGTCGGCTCGGCACAGAGCGTCGGTGGAGAGCAGGCGGGCTGTTTACAATAATAACACGATTGCGGTGACGTCACGGTGACCGACGGCCGCCTCGGCCAATGGGGAAGCCACGTCGCCATCAGCAACATGCTATATTTGGAAAGTGGTTACATCATCGCGGTACAACAGCGGCCTGCGGAGGGAGGGACTTCCGCAGGGATTTTCAATTTGTAGTCCAGAAACAGGACAATGAGTAGATTCATTTTGTCTTTGGAGCTTAGTTTTTAGAGCTTATCTACATTTCCAGAGCCTGTTCACACTCTCATGTTGCCAAGATCCTGTTAGATGTGCTGTAAACGCCGCTTATGGCTGTGCTATTATAATGCAGGCATGGTGAGGTAGCCTTTATTTTAATATAACCTCCAAAGTGTCAGTGGAAAATGTGAGTGTATGTCCAGTTTCAAGGCTAAAAAATACTTGGCTGTGCAATTTGTAGGAGATTGTTGTTTAATTTGTGACATATACAACATTTTTTTCTTCACCGTTGCCCAAAGATGTCTGTAAACAAGTGATGGGAGCCTCTATAACAGAAGAAATGTGACCGGGACACCTGCAATTTTTTTTTAAAGTGTCGATTTTAGACTTTTGATATTACTGAATTTCTAAAGATTCAGATTTTAGTTTTAGCAGCCACTCAGAAGTATCAAAGCCACATCTGCCTTCAGTCTTCTTACCCTGGGCACAACAATGGTGCAAATTTGGTCCATTTACAACTAGATTCTTACCTTTAGTACTGCAAAGATATTCAAACGTATCAGAGCCTACAGAGCCACAACAAAGAGGAACCAACTGCTGACCAGACAGTCTTGAAGTGGGCTGCGTACAGAATATTTTTTAGAAGCTATTGAAATTAAATGACAACTGTCTTGTGACAAGCTGCATTACGGCTTAAGTCTTAGTAGTAGTAGAAATACTGGTAGTAATCATAGTAGTAGTGGTAGTAGAAGTAGTATATTAGACTGTAACATAAAAATACATGAAAGACAATAGACAGTAATCTCATTAACTATCAATCTTAATGTTGTATCAATGGTAAAATATTATACATAATATAATAGTGTGTATTAATTCCTTTAATGTAGATCAGAATAAGTGAATAACCTACTAGTACACAGGATTGTTTGTTTTTTTTACACTTCAGTTTACCGGTGAAAATCTTGTCTAAGACTCATTTGTTTATTGGTTGTTTGTGATAAGTGACTAATATGAATCCAACCCGTAGCCAATGCTACATTAAGAAGCTGCTCCTCTGTTATCAAAACAACAATAGACAATGAATTCTCTCCATTTCTTACAATGGACGGCTGTAACATGTTTACACCTCGTGAGCATACTCTTGGTCTTATAAAGAAAAAAAAATAGAGGGCCTCATTCTGTATGAGCTTTGTTTTTGAATGTGTCTTCCAGCTGTCACTGTGCACACACTGCGGAATATGAAAAGCGATCTGGATATTTAAATGATTGCACACACTTACGGCGTAAATAAGTGTGTAATGTTTGCTTCTTTGTTTCTGGACATAACACTGAAATCAAACACTCTAATATTCATACAGTACAAGCTCAGGCATGCTGGCCAACCCTCCATAATGTAATTAAGAAAATCTGCTGAAGGCTTTATTGTTTTTTAAATGCTCTCTGGCCTAGAAAATGTCATTGTGAGCCGGGACCTAAACACACCATGGGGCTAAATTATGATAAATGTAATAGATAAATACGAACCTAAAAAAAAAATAAAAACGAATAGGTTATAATCCTGTAAGAAAAGGAATATCCATTAAAAGTTCTAGAGGGATGCCTTTCACCTTTGAGTCTCTCTCAGTTTCAATGTCACTAAAATAATAGAATGAGACTGTGGTAAATTACTGTGCAAACAGCACAGATATTAAACAGTCTTCTGCCCTGAAAGAAACTGTTTAGTCGTACACCTGTTTCTGATTGTAACCTGGTTTAAAACTAATATTTTGATTTCAATCTAATCATTTATTCATATTATTTCCATCCAAGTCCCAGTGGAGAGTCTAAATCCTGTGGTGACGCTGCCGTTCATGCAGTATTCGGCTTTATTTTTGGCACAATAATCATCAATTGAGAGAAAAAGACTGTAGGCACAAAATATCCTCAATCACCGGCTTCTAGCAAAAAAAAAAAAAAAAAAAAAAAAAAAGAAATA
>JAQFJA010000005.1:7893596-7906702 GCA_029874485.1 Naso brachycentron
GAAAGTTGTTAGGGAACTTAAACTAAGCTACTACACCATTTCAGTCAAAATGTAAAATTGGCACAAGCAGCTTTTCCTCCTTTGAGCTTTTAAGTTTAGCTTTTGTTTTTAGCAAAGACTTAGTTAAAACTTGAGAAACAGCTGTTAAGATGCTATGTGAGGTGTAAATCTGTTAGAAAAATAGCTTGTACAAATTCTGACTCAAGATGTGAATTTGAGTACACTATATGACCAATATGTGGACGACCCTGTCCGTATGCAGCTTGATGTCAGTTAAGGGGAATATTACCTTTGTGCCTTACAGAAATATCTTTTGACAGCTGTGTGCTACCAGTGTCGTGATGACAGTTTGGGAAAGGCCCGTTTGTGTTGCTGCATGACAGTAAACCTGAGCATTAGGCAAAAGCCATAAAGATTTTTTTTTTAATTTCTTTTTTCCTGAGTTAGGTGCCAAAGAGAGCCCTGACCTGAACCCAGCCCAACAACTTGGGGATGAAGTGGAAGCTGACTTTGATCCAGGTGATGCTGGGTGATAACATCAATGCCCAACCTCACATAGTGGCTAATATGGTGCAAATCTCTGCAGTCAGGTTTCAAACTTTTGTGGAAAGCTTCCCAGAAGAGCAGAGGCTGTTTCAGTGATAGATAATCCCCCATGGCTTCAAAAATCATATGGCATATGAGCATAAGTTGTGACATTCTGGTGTCCACATACGCGGGGCAATATGTTGCTCGGACATTACACGTTGTTGCTTAACTGCAATTTGACCTGACAATAAAATTAAGCAGTTGTTTTTGTGTGCATATATGTTTCAGGTGGTGAACCGTGTCGCCTCGTTCAGGAGTGGACAGAAGACTTGTATCTGCAAAAGATGCTGCCGATCAGCTGAACGTCTTTAGGCAGATAAATGATAGGTAATAATTCTCTATCAGTTTGTGAACATGCGGTTCGGACGAGAAGCCTGGAGGATGGAGAGAGTGCAAGAAGCAGAAGATGACTGGTGTGCACAGGAGGGACCATGACTGCAGTTCTGGCAGTACTGTAGCAGCACGGAATGGTTTGTGGGTTACACTGAGATGCAGGCCATGCTGTGCTGCCGCAGTAAAGCCCGAATATACAACCAGGCTGTCACATGGCAGCTCTTCAACCTGTTGCCCCTTTTCAATAATGATAATAATAATAATAGAAGTTGACTTGTTCATTATGGCTCGAAGAAATGCTACTTTGGCAGTTGTTTTTTCTGAGATGTGAAAGTTTGTTGGGTATCTCTCTCTAATTTGCTGGTCGCCCTACTGTAGCAGCACGTAAATATTGGAGTTAAGACTTTAGCTGAAGCCTCCAGTATTGATCGTGCTGCTGAAGTAAAGCTGACCACTCACAGTCTGCGCAGCCAGCCACCGGGTGTGCGCAGCGCTCTGCACCCAGGTGGTGCCAAGCAGCGAGTGCGCGAGGTGCTCACAGGTGCACGGGTTCACACAGAGATTTTGAGTTGACCAGATTTTAAGAATAAAAATGTATACACTGTCTTTCCACATTTCCCTTTTGTGTTTGCACACTTTGAGAAATAAACTTTTGAACTGGATTTTGTCTGAAATGTGTTTTAAGCGTGGCGTGTTAAGTTGCTATTTAAAAAAATGTTCTTATGGTTTATCCTAAAAAGTCTTTTTTTTGTGTGCGGAGAATCCTCTCCATGGTTTGAGCTGCAGCGCATCCACAGAGAGGACACGATGCACGCGGCGGCCTGCTCGGCCCAGCTGCAGCGCGCCTGGGATGTCCGGCCTGTTCAGCATTAAACCGGAACACAGACAGATTTGCGACGAGTTAAAATTAGCACAACCATTGTACTGTGGACTAAAGACAGCACACTGGTTGAAATAACAAAATACATTCAGTTTATAAAAGTTTAAATGTTGTTTTCTTAGTTAAATATTTCGGGTCTCTTGGTCTGAGTCCTGACGGAAGTGATACAACTCAGGCTCTTTACATCCTACATTATGACCCCAAACCTATGTGGATATATTTTTAGTTCACTTAAAATAACCCTGCAGTGCTGTAACGACTGACATGAAGTTCCATAACATGGCTAAAAGCCTCCATTTTAGAAGTGGTGTGTGACGCAAACGTAATGTGGACATCTCTGTTGCACCAGGACGTCCGATGACGATAATCCCAAATCAGACTTGACTAAAGTCATGTTGTGTCACGGGCCGTTGGGATAATGTTGCACCAGTTGGTAAATCTGGATTTCACCAAATTTCACCCAGCAGGCTTCATACGAATTTACTCAACAAAATAATAATCTTCATAATCACATAATTGAACAGAAGAACCTGGCTGAGTGATTGCACTTATTTCCAAAGTCATACGGAGCAGATCACACTTTTAATGAAAATAAATAAAATACACGACCTCGTGTAATTAATACTTTGTTGATAACATTTTTTATGCTGATCACAGATCTTTTCTGATAATATAGTCTGAGGCCCACTAATATTTTGCCGTCCACTGGGCAAACGCATGTCGTCTTACATTTGGCCTTTTAGGCCTTTTTACTGATGATTGTAAAAAATAATAATAACGGTCTTCGCAACTATTATTACAAATAATCTAAATTTTGGGCATTTGGAAAAAGTGCATTTTATGCGCAATGATATCACACGGAAAATGGTTCAGATTTGTGCGCGTGTTTCCCCCCCCCCTAAATGCTAAGTCTGCAATTTACAAATTAAAAAAATATCCTCATCTGAAATATATTTTATAACATTCAGGGATTATGATTTTGTTTTAATTTAAAAGGATACGCTAGAAAATAATAGTTACTTCATGATGCCAATGCTGCACGACGGACTCAAAACACCTTTTCTCTCTCTTTCTGTGTGTGTTTGTGTGTGTGTGTGTGTAAATAACCACACTGACGTTATTCATTATCTTTTAATTTGAAAATAATGGAATTCTTCTGCCCTTTCCTGTATGCAAGTATTCAAATTGAACGTTCATCTTATTATTTTACGCGCGTGGAAACAGGCGCTGTGATATAGGATGTAGGTTAGGGATGTAAGGCCTAAGATTCCAGTTTCTGTCTTACACCTGTTGTTGAGCTTGAGTGGCTGTTTGTATAATTGTGGAATAGCATTCCGCAATATTTGCGCGTCGCAACCACATTTTCTAAAACAACATAAAAATAGATTTGTGTGAAATGAACATTATAATAGGGAACAGCATGGGGGAAATGTATTTGAATGATAAGACGGGTCTTTGTTTTAATTACCATCACACAGTCGGTGTTAAAGGGTGTAAGAGTGCGGAATCTCAGCCGGTCATGTGATAAGATAGTGAAACACTGAATAGGCTGTTCACTTAATCATCTTGACTGACTGAACAGATAGTGACTTGGAGTTTATTTTAATGAGTACTCCCCACAGGCCTGCATTCAGTGTGTGACTGACCGTGCGACCTGGATTAATAGCTCAGGATATTTTGAATTTTGAAATTAAGTAACTAGTCATACACAGTTACTCCCAGTGTTTTTGTTTGTTTGTTTTCCTAATTTGGAACGAGTTCACAATTTGTAAAGACACATTTCAATTTGCGCGCCATGACAGTTAAAATATTTATGTAGAGTGATACATTTATTTCATCAAATATTTGCCTGGCAACAGAGGGCTATATATATGTACATGCGTGCTCTGACGTACCTCTTGAATTATGGTCAGTGCTGACATCACGGATTCACTTTGTGGTCTGATCTTTTTTTTTTTTTTTTTTTTTTTTTTTCCCCCCCCACCAAACAGCCGGGAAGTGATTAATGCACAAATGACGGTTTGTTCTTTTCTGACCAATTTTTAAGAAAGACTTTTGTTGGCGGTAGGCCAAAGATTGTGGGCGTCCCTAAATTAATATTAGCCTATTACCAATAAAAACGGCCTTTTGCTTACACACTACATTTTGATTTTAAGCCTTGGAAGTCATTTTTCTATGAATTCAGGTGCATCGCGTGGGCCCGCACTGCACTTTTCACCTGACGGCCTGCAGAAGTTTGAGGTCACAGTCTGGGTAAGTCTTGTAATGAGTCACATGAATATCTGCAAACAAAACTTGCACAGAGAGTAAGTGACAACCCACCACGCGTGACAATAAAGTACTTTTGCGCATGCTTTTTTTAAATCACTGTGATGGGGATTCTGGTGTCCATGTTTTAGGTTTAATAAAAACATCACAAGCACGGAAGTGTTTTTTCTTTTCCCCTCTCGCACCGCGCCTGGAGCCTGGCGCCTATTTCACACGGGCCCGTTATGCAACGTTTGTAACCTTGAAGAGGTTGCAGCATCAGTAAGGTGCGGACACGCGCTGCGGGGAAGAGGCCAGAGATTACACTGCACACAGTTCACAGGCAGAGTGTATGTCCCTAAACAGTTGCCTGATTTGGACTGTCACATTAAGTAAGAACAAACATGGAAGTGACTTAAAAATTCTCAGTTTTATTTATAAAGATGATTTTCGACAAGTGTGAATTTGTCAAGTGGCACCTAAGAAAAAGAAATTGGCACAAAAATATGGATTAGCGTCTAGCTGTTGTAAATGTGCGATACAATTTCTGTGGATTTAGTGCTGATTCAGTTTGATTCGATGGCGTCATTGAGGTTGGTGTTTTGAACTTGAAGGAAAAAAAGACAAGTTTAAAAAACAAATAGCAGTGTTTCCACATAATGTAGGTGCATATGTCATTGATTCAGTGCTCACGGGTGGCTGGTGGTACGTGACAGGTGCCACAGCCGAGAAATTACATTAACTTACAACTGCCAATAAAGTTGACAGTAGATTCAATTAAGTTTACGACACAGTCCTGACCTGCACCCATTAAACTCGTGCACATGTCAGTCATTTCCCGCAGGTACACGCCAGTGTGAGTAAGGTGCGTGGAAACTGCAGTGACAAATGGCTCAATCAGCGAGGGCACGCACGCTGCAAGGTTGTGCGGCTGCAGCAGGAGCAGTGCTGGCAGCAACACACCTAGAAATAAGGTGATCCATCTGGGCGCCGCCGTCCGTGAGCCCCGCGCTCGGTAGGAGCCACTCTCGTGGGGGACGGAGATCTTGTCCACCTCTCTGAGCCTCAATGAATCCCACTTTTTGACATCGAAATTGCGCACAAGTGGACCGACATCCATGTCTTTCCG
This sequence comes from Naso brachycentron, assembly GCA_029874485.1. Lineage (NCBI taxonomy): Eukaryota > Metazoa > Chordata > Actinopteri > Acanthuriformes > Acanthuridae > Naso > Naso brachycentron. Next base: position 7,898,774 of record JAQFJA010000005.1, read on the forward strand.
AGAGGGAAGTGGGGTCTCCTTAAGGACCCCTAACTTCTCCCGGAACTCTTGCATCTGCTGCAGAAAGCACAGGGGGTCGGAGACGCTCCTGAAAGACTCGGCGATGCTGAGCGCCCGCCGGTGCTCCTCCATCGCTGCGCTCAGCTTGGTGATCTCCGGGTCGTACGCTTGCAACACCACCAGCTTCAGGGTTTCGAAATCGGAGAGGATCTCGTTCTTTTTGCACTCCAGCGCACCGATGAGCTTGTCGAAATAATCGGTCACCTTCTCTGCGTCCTTGGTCACAGACTGAAGCGCCTTTTTCTTACTGGCTTGTAGTGTTTCCAAGCAGGACAGGATGTCAGCGCTCCGCCAGCTCTCCACCCCGTGAAGCAGCTCTTCAAACGCCTCCTTCTCTCGTTCATATGCCTCCTCCAAGGAGCAGAATTTATGCCCTGTATGGTCATCTGTTGTTGCGCAAAAACCACATATGAGTTTTAGGTCCGTGGCGCAAAAAATGTTTAGAGGCTGGCTGCAGTGTTGTTTACAAACAGACATTTTAGGCATCACCCTTATTTTGCTGTACTTCTCCACAATTCCACGTAGAGAATAGTTGATCTGAAGGCTGTTTGCGCCGTTGTGAGGGGTCTCTTTGCGGCATGTGGGGCATTTGAAAGGTGTTCTGAACAAGGTACCACGGCTCCCCTCCAAAAGTCCCTCCAAGCATTTCTTGCAAAAGCTGTGGGAGCATAGCAGAACCCGTGGGTCCTCGAAAAGACCGCAGCAGATTGGACACGTAAGTTCCTCTTCGAGCTGCTCCATCGTATCCTGTAAACACATTATCCAGGCGTCAAATCGGTGCCTCATTTAAATAACGAAAACAAATCAGCATTTCATTCAAAAATAGGCAACACAAAACGCACCCACACTCAGAGGAGTGATGCCCAATGACACAGTACAGGCAGTAAATAACACACGAATATGCTGTAGCATCGCAAAGGATACAGATTTCGCCGTCACGTTCCAGCTGTGTCTGTATTCCCATCCTGAAAGTGAAAATGACTTGCATCACAGTACCCACGCAAAAGGCTGGCACGAGCTCTGCCACAGCTTCCGTTCGCAGATCTAACATCTAACAACATCTTGCGTTTTGGTGTCATTCTGTAACCAGCTGACGCTGAAAGTAACTTCAAGCCACGGTGGAAAACCCCGAGCTGAATATTAATCAAAATCGCCACTAACTTTACAGACGCAGAGTATAAAAGCAAACGATTTTTCCCCAGCTTTGCATTACAAAGAAGCAGGGCAGTGGTTAGCTGGGTTAAGCCCTAAATTACCGCCGTCGAACCAATCCAGTGCGACAAATTATCGACAGACAGGGTTCCCGAGCGCGTTGTTCCTGTTGGCAAGGTACTGAAGTAGGGCTGTGACAGATTTTGCAAGCGCATAGTAACATGCAACTACTGGACCAAAAGAATCACTCACCAGCTGTTGAAACGCACAGCGCAACGCAATCATGGCGCTTGTTGCTGTGCAGACTTCGCCCTTTCCGGGTAAAGAGTTAACCGTTTCGGTAGCGCACAGAAAATAAAAACACAGTGTTACGTTGGATTTGCGCGCAGGTACATCCGGTTATGTGCTACGGCGGTACTAATACGCAAGCTAATAGTGTTTGGCATTTTTCTGAGCGCTTAATGACGAGCGTTTGAGATGTTTACGTTTTTGTCCCCGCTGGGTAAATTGCAGAGGATCCCTCACGGTCGGATGGGGGAGGGGCTGTTGCTATGCAAAACATTACAGCGTGAAAACTGTCAAGCTTTGCATCAGAGGTTTTTATGCTGCTCCACTTTAGTCGATTGTGTGGGTACTTGTCAGTATGTGCATGAGTAAACAGTTAACATGATAAAAAAAAAGAAAGGTGCAGATGAAGGCGCTAAACCGCATCAACTTATGGTTCAAAAAGTAAACTTGCGCTACAAATGCGATGTCGCACTGAGCTTGAGGACACAGCGCATTATCTTGGCGCCATAAAGGAACAGAGGCTGAGGAGGAATAACCACATCGTGCATCAGCAGTATTGTATTGGCTTTATGTTTCAACCGTCTGAAGTCAGCTCATCAGTTATGAATGACCACACAGGCATTAGGCCACTAAACATTTAATATGTTTTCTATAAGTCACTTTCTTCTCACTTGCGGTTATGTAACATCGATATCCAATAGTTACTTAGTCACGTGTAGAAATTTTGACCTTGATTTTCTTCCCTTGTTTCCATGCCATCAGGAGCAACTGCCTATCTTAGACACTGTGATTGGATACAGTTGGGTAGCGAGGCCCGATGTAGCTCCGACCTCTGCCGCGCCGTGTCGCTGTTGTGTTATGTCAGCCTGGCGTCTCCACGTCAAGCACTCGTTGGTTTGAAGGTATGAGTTTGTTTCCGGATGTTTGGTATCAGAGCTAGAATGGCTACGATGTTTACGTGTTGTCTAGGCTGCTGCGGTGATGGCGGAACGGGGCATATTGCCCTCAAAGAAATGCCCACTGTTCAGTTAGACACTCACCACATGGGTAAGTTTGTCTTCAATTCGTACAGCTGATGTACAGACAGCCGATGTTTAGCTAATAGTTGATCTAATGTCTAATAGTTTGATTGCTACTTCCGCTGTTACCGTTAGCTAACGTCAGCTAACTGATAGCTGAGTTCAGTGTCCGGTCCAGTGTGTTTTTGGTAGCATAACATGGTTTTAATTGTGTATTTGAACACCTCCAGTTACTATACGTCGAACAAGGTTGTTACTTTGTGAAATACAGCGTGGCTTCGCGTCAATTTGTAAAGACAACGTGTTAAACTTGAGGGCTTCGCCCCTGCAATTAAATTCAAGACACTGACGAAAGCCATCCAATTTCTCTCACTTACTAGAGTTCAAGGATCCTCTGCACAGTTGATTTTAGACATAAACAATCTACCATAAGTTAAAATGTGTTTGATATGTTATTTTCACCTCAGTTACTTGTTTGAAATCCTTGCAACATTTTCTTCCACTCTTGATGAAAAAATTTCAGGGGCCATCAGCAAAGATTTTCATGTATTATTTGTAGCTATTAGACACAAGATATTCTAGTGCACTGAAAAATAGAGTCAGCACATGGACCCTGGGAGTTTGCATAATGGACCATAATTGTCTACTAAAGTCTTTGGTGTCAGAAAATCTGCACGTAGGTACTGGAGAATCGTTACCACACAGCAGATCAGTATGAATCCCTCCCTGCACATATATCATTCTGCACAGTGAGTGTTTAACATTCAAGTGGCCTAAAAACAACCAAAACATATTTTTGAGTTGAGAGGGACTTCACAGTATTTAGCTAACATTATTTATTAAAGCAAGTACCTCAGGGAAACACAACTAAAGCTTTTAACTTGTCATGAATAAAATGTTTATTTTCAGTATCTGAATACAGCGACTGGTTGACACCCTATTAAACATGAGCATATCTATAATTGACATTTAATAGCGAATTAACACTAGGCAATGGCTGTGGCTCACTGCTGAAAGAAACGCCCAACAATTTGGATAATCTGTCAGTTGCTTGTTAATTATACAGTAGAAGTGTCAAACCTCTGTTTTCACCCACTCAAGTGTCAAATTTTGCTGCTTTTATCTTTTGTAATTGCAAATTAAGTTTCTTTGAATTGTTAGTAAAATTTAAAAATTAAAAATTAAAACGTCGACTCTTGGAAATAGTGATTTGCATTGTTCACTGTTACTAATATTTTATAAACCTAACAATTGATTTATCAAGGGGGGGGGCAATTGAATATACATTGAAAGGAGTTACTATTTTAGTTTCATGAGTTCTGTTTTTACCACAAGATGTATTCTTGCCTTTTGTTTTGCAGGCACAGACGTCGTCATCGTAAAGAGCGGTAGGAGGATATGTGGCACTGGAGGCTGTCTGGCCAACGCTCCTCTACACCAGAACAAAAGTTATTTTGAGTTTAAGATTCAGTCCACTGGTAAGTATTTGACTGATAGCTGCTGCCAGATTGACATTTTCTGCTACATTCCTACTGGAAGTTAGTGATACAGACACGCTGCAGTTTTTAGAACCTACACCATCTTGTGATTGCATGCTCATCGAAGGAATTCTATTCATTTACGGCAGTGAAAATTGAAATCACAAGAAATTTTGCTCTCTTACATAAAGCAAAGCTACTCTCATGCAACCCCAGTCTAGACACATACTGTTTTCATTGGAATTAGTGTCTTAATATGCTATGTATGTGAATCTTGTCTGTAAAATATTTTATTGCAGCTGGCCTTTGTCATAAATGTAAAAACATTTTAGTCTGCTGGTTTGTGCTGAAAAGAGTGTTTCTGAATCACAGACACTCAGTGTTGTGCTTGTATTTAGGTGTGTGGGGGATTGGTGTGGCTACGCAGAAAGTGAATCTTAATCAAGTGCCTTTGGGCAGAGACACAAATAGCCTTGTCTTGAGGCATGATGGGTCTGTGTACCACAATAATGAAGAGAAGAATCGCCTACCCGCAAACAGCCTTCCTCAGGAGGGTGACATTGTGGTAAGTGTAAAATTTATTTTTATGTTTATGTTAAGTTTGGTGACCTCTAATTCAAATCATATCAGCAAAGCAGTCGATTTTTATGGGGCTTAAATGTGCTTCACTAATGATTGCTTATCAGCTGAGTGTGCAAACATATTGAGCTGTCTCATGTGAGTATAGCTGGTGTGTTTGTACAGACCCAACTCCTTCAGTTGGTCCCATTAGACCCACACTGTTGCTGAATCCCAATTCTTATTTTCACCCCTACCCCTCGCCCCTTGCAACTCTGTTTCAAGGAGTGGGGGCTGAAATATTCCCCTATGAAATGGGACAGCCCTTCGAGGCTCTGATACACCATCAGAAGTCGTCGGTGGCGTGGTAAATACACACGACGACTTGCCATCAAGGGCGAAAATTATCATGTAAATATGTTAAAACGCCGCATTGAAGTCCACAAATCAGCCTTAAAACAATGCTAACTTAGTTAATTAGCTAACACGCTGGACATGAGCAGGCACACGTACACAACTAGTGATTTTTGTTACTTTGTTATAAACATCCGGCCTGTAATACATTGAAACAGCATTAAATCAAGGTAATCCAGTGGGTGTCATAATTATTTACTTGAGAAAAATACTTACATTTGTGTGTTGTGGGAAATTCCTCCTACCCCTCTGTTTGTAGTGTGCCCCTGAAAAATCTCCCTCTGAAGGGCCAGATAGCCCTACCACTTACCCCTTCCCTTCTGCCTCAACATGAATTGGGACACCCCTACCCCTTCACGTGAACGCACAAAACAAAGGGGTGGGGCTAAGGGGTGAGCTGGGATTCAGCCATTAATTTGGTATGGTGAGGTTTTCATCTAAGACAGCTGGTTGAAATAGGTAGCTGCCTTTTTGTTCCAAATGTGTACCAACCGTGCGTCAAATTACTATTTAGTGTCAGTTTATACATCCTAACATTATTTTACATACTGATAAATGATTTATTTCTAAAGTTCCTGTCTTTCAAGACTGAGAATTGCTTTGGAAGATGTAACAAAGAGAAAAATGGATTACAGGAGTGGGCCGATGTAGCAGAGAACACAGTGAGAGGGGGTGGATGCTGTTTTAAACGTGCAGAACCTAATCTAAGACTGGGCATTATGTAATTTTATCAATACTTTGATTCAAGACCAGATATCATCTTAGATGTTGGATATTGTTATGATCTTGATATGGTGAAAATGTTGTCTCTTTCTGGTTATTAAGGCTATATTATCAGTTTTAATATTTGCCCTTACCCAGTCAGTCATTAATGCTACATCACTGATGATTATTTACCAAAAAAAAAAAAAAAACCCTCACCTACCCAAACTTAAAACATGGTGACTTTGGCGACCCCTTGAGTCCCTTTGTGGCAGTACTGTTTTTATTTTTTGTGAGCTGTACCAGAGCAACCCCAACACAAACAACTAATTCAGGCAAAGTAAAAACATGTATTAAGCAAACTCAGAACCCATCGGCTATCATCTGACAAAGATTAACCTCTTGGGCAAATGCCAGTGTTTCAGGGAATCCAGCACAGCCAGCAAATATCCAGGATATGAAAATCTGGGCAAGGAGTAACTGTTCTGCACACTGATTATTGTTTACGATCCCATGAGCAATTTGAGATACAAAGACAACATTTTGACTATTCTCTGTAAAGTCATTTGTGCATATAAATGCATCCGTTTAAAAAGTAAATAATAAGCTACATCGTTGTCAGTTCATAGCTGATAGGATCCAATCTTGTGTACAGCCAACATGTTTAGCCTCTTTTGTTCTCCACACGAGCAGTTTACCAACATGAAAACAAAGCCTGCTCAAACGTGATTGATCAATAATCCTAAGACTAAACAGACTGGCATGGTTTCAATGCCAAGATATCTCTCTTTCCTGCAGATTCTGCATACATATTCAGATATCTGTTTGTAGTAAGTATGCATATAAAATAGATCTGTCATACTGCAACCTAAGAAACGACAAGAATAAACTTGGGTAAAGATAATTATTTTTAGAATGACAAAAGGTATTTTCATGGAGAGTCAAATTCAGTCAGTAAAACTGCATCATCACTGACTACATAGCAGTGCTTGCTCATTTGGGTTTAGTTATAGCCTTTCCTTTCATGAGCTAATGCACAAAATATATGAGCACCTGTCCATGAATAACATCCATTGCTATAAAGCCCTCTTAAAGCTTTTGATTTAGCTTACTGTAATACACTTGTGATACCCTTTGGGCTTGTTTTATGATGATATTGCCTGGTGCACAATGTTATCTTAATCTTAGAACAACACAAAATACAATACAGCCTAACTCGTGAGCCTTTTAAATGTTATGTGCAGGGTTTATTGTAATGACACAACTGAAGAAAAAGGATGATTGTACACTATTTCAAAGTGATTTGCATAGAGGTATAAGATTAGACAAAACACTATCACATCTAACTGATGCATGCATGCAATTCAACAGTTTACAGCTAATGTTTGGCAAATTGCATGAGGGCTGTGGGTGCACATGTGCTAACTGTCCACATAATGTTAACAATTGAGTGACCAAAACTTATGACTGTAGCCTGTGGGGTCAAGGAGCACTGTACAAAAACCCACATGCTTGTTATCGGTTCACTTAATCGCTTATTCCTCAAACCATGACTAAGATTATCATACACTTGACTTTGTTCAGCACTGACATAACTTTAGCTCAGAGTCCCACATTAGTGGTTTTTGACTGGTTCAAGCTGCTCACTACCATTTCCGTGCAAACACTGGCAAAAGAGTTTACCATGAAAGTACGTCTTTCCGTACAGTTTGAAAAGTACAATATATAACATTTCTATATTAAAATGTCTAAAAACTATTCTATGCTAAATATCTTGTTGAGTTTTGTATTCACATTATCCTCAGTGTATCCAGCAATGTTTAAACCCAGACAAATTCGTCATTTTCTTCAGTATGGATGCAGTCATAGAGCGAGGTAGAAAGCCTAAGCCTAACGTGCCTAAATGTAACGGAAATAAACTTTTAACAAATAACCATCGTAAAACATTTCACCCTGAGTCAGTAAGACTGATTTTCATGAGCAGTGCTGGCTATTTAACAATGAAATAAAGAAATCCCATGAAATCACTGCTACTTTGTGACATCATCAAACTACGCATTTTGTTTTCATTATGCTCAGAGACCTCTGGTGGTGGAATACTAGTTGCTCAGTCAGAACAGGAGCTATGGATGATTAATATAATTTACTTTGTTTACAAAGTCATAGTTTTTTTACAGGCAGCCACATTTTGATCCATCAGAAAATGTTTACTCGTATTTTTATTACTTATTATTATTTATTTATTTATTTATTTATTT
>JAQFJA010000005.1:8020175-8031669 GCA_029874485.1 Naso brachycentron
TTGTTTCCCTTCATCTGCACTTGCAGGAAAAATCTTTTCTGGGAGAGTAAACTTCTGTTTTTTAATGTTTCCTTTCCCATTTTTTAGCAACAGTACATGTGCATACATGTGCAGATGTAGAGAGTAAAAACAACAAAGAAGGATCTTTAAAGTCGACAAAAAAAATAATAAATACACAAAACGCTGCTGTGTGCCAAGCTCACTTTGTCCCATCAAGAAGGTGTAGTATTTCACATGCCACTGATAAAAACATACATAACACCAAACACCCAAGCTCAGGCTATGCTGCATTCTGGTCTCCTGAGGCAGCTGCTGGTACAGACCTCCTGTTTTTATATAATGAATTTGCCCTTGCATGATTATTCAACATTTGGCACAATATGGTGACTCAAGGAAAAAGCTGCTCCTCTTTGAGTTTGATTTAGACAAAAGGACACTGAACAGCACAACACTTGTTATTTCAGGATAATAATAATAGTAAATTTAAATTTTGGTAATCCTCACACAGGTGCAGGATTTGACTGCTGATCTGTGAGAACTGCTATGTGAATTTTTTTTTTTTAAAAGTGCATCTTAACTGTAAAATGAAGTTGCATGTGCAGAATATGAAATTACTAAATGTTGCTAAAGTCCAAAAGTATTTTTCCTTATCTTAATTTTATTTTCATTTATTTAAGAGCATATGTAACATTTTCACATTAAACTGTCTAAAAATGGCTATACATTTGTTTTATATTTTTCTGAGTTGTGTACTTTACAGTATTACAAATGTTTGCAACAAGATCCAAGTCCAGAGAAAACTGCAATCTTATTAAATTTTAAATATGCATTTCATCTCGTTGCTTGTCTCTCCGCTCCAGGTTACCACTAGTCTGAGAGTGAGGAAGGCTTCAAATAACATGAATTACATATCTTGGGATTAAAACTCTGAGAAATTCTAAAAAACTGCAGTCAAGTGAACTTTTTTTTTTTTTTTAAACCAAGTTCAGACAGATAAAATAGACACAAAAATTTAAACCTACTGTGGAAAAACTGAAAGGTCCAGGCTCTTGGAGAATCATCAAGTCTTATCTGCACTTTTTAATTACCTACAATATGTATGAAAACTGGGGCAGCGTTCAGCCGTCAAACTTCTCCAGCTGCCCTGAAAAAAACTTTAATTCAAATTAGGCCAGTTTAGGAGTGTTGAAAATAAAGCACAGAGTGTACCCAGAACTGTCATGTTAGTCTGTTACCAGCAGCTGCTTGTTGGATTTAGATGTTTTTGTTTAGGTTTAAACAAACAAACAGCTGGGAGAGTATTTCCTTAGAGTTTCAGTGTTTCATGTTCAAAACAAAAACTACCAACTCTTAGGACTGTCATGACAAACTTACCTGAACCAGAAATATAACCAAGAAGTAGAAGTTAGCAATTCTTCTGAACTGCTCAAACAAATTCTTGGGAATGAAGTTCCAGAAGGTGTACTGTGGGACAGACAGACAGACAGACAGCAGCAGGACTATTAACACACACGTGGAAACAGGAAGGGAAACAATCGCACATCATCATCCAGCCCTCCTGGCAACAGGAACCATGAAGCCCAGCTTGATGAACACAAGGAAAGTGTAACATGTCATCCTTAAAGTCATGGTCACAAAGAGATTACTTGGTTGTCTAAATATGAAAGTAAAGAACAGCGTGACGATAAACAATGTCATGGCACTGACTCATGGCTGCAGCTCGCTCACCTTAGAGGAGACGATGTGGTTGTCGGGGTAACGCTGAGGGATGTAGGCCTCAGCTCCCGGAGGGGGTTCTTTATGCCCGATGTACACCGTTCGACTGTCCACCCAGATCTCCTCCCCCACACACTGACGGAGAGAGAGAGAGAGAGAAATAAACAGCCTTAAAGGTGGAGGACAAAACTGGGTTAAATCCCACTGTTTTGATTTGTTAAAGTATTTGCTTACAACTGATATATAAGGCTTATATTACCATAATCGCATTGCTTCAGTTAAATATCATACTTGGCCATCCACGCTCACAATCCAATCGTGCATCATCAACATCTCTTTACAACCAGGCAGACAGAGTTTGGCCTATGCACGGTTCACTCTGCAGGTAGAAATCTACAGTTTAAAACTCATTATCTGATATTGCTTTTGTTGAGCCTACCACAGGAAATTGTACTAGATGTATAATACTGTAATAAGTAGTCCATTAAAGACGGGGTAGGCAATTTATTTTTGACGTCATCGGGCAAAAATTTCATAATAACCGTTCAGCATATTGCAATTCAGGTGGTCTGAAAGAACACTGCCCTTTTCAGAACACATGCTCTTATCGACTGCTTTACGCTGTGCTTCTTAACGACAGGTGATGTCGCCACAAGCTAATTGACTGAGATTGGCCTCTGGCGACTTGACAAGCTGAGTGGCAGGCGACACAGTCAGCTGGCTTGAGTTGAGTTTAGACGAACCAGTTTACACCATTGCAACTTTCCCTGCAACTGTTTCATCTCGTCGTGAATCTTTGGTGTAAACTGGCCTTAAAAGAGAGACCCAAATGAAGAAAAAAAACACGAGCCGGAGCAAAAACAGAGAGAGGAGGTTGTAGCAGAGATGCTTCCATAGGATAGTCATGCTATAGCTAGCTTGACCGCTAGACCATGCCTACCCCAGCTTTAACTGACCATTCTATATGTGGAAAATCAATCACCAGTAGTTACATATTTTCTATCTAATATTTTGAATCACTTTTCTAGCAAAAATGGCAAAAAATTCATTGGCTTTTGATGATTTGCTGCTTTTCAATTTTTTAATTTTTTTAAGGGTTTGGTACTGATGGACTGATGATGAAGATGAAATAGTGGAAAACTTATTTCTTGCTATGATACAGTAACTAGACACGATTAAAGGTGCTATATTTAACATTTTAGCACCAATCAAAGTACAATTCCTCACTTTAACTCTCACACTTTGGTCGAGTGTGTTTAAAAACAGTGATCAAATCGATAAACCATTTGGTCCAGCAGGTGGTATTAATTGTTTTCATGTGGGTGGCCCATGTTCGATTTCTGCTATGGGAGTTTCACATCTTTCAATAAACATTCATCGCACTGCCATTAAGTCTTAAACTTCCATAGCACTTTTGAAACCCAACTATCAACCCTGTACGTACAGTACACATCACTAACTTGGCCTCTTAACGGGAACTGCACTGTAATTGGTGCTAAATGTCACATACAGCACCTTTAATTAAAAAAATAATGTACACAAAATTTTAAAAGACAGAAATTTTAGCTCTAAAAAACTGAATCAAATTCCCTCTAAACATAAGAGTTGAAATTGTGGTTAAAAATCTTTAAAAAAAAGAAGAAGAAAGAGAAGAAGAAGAAGTAGAAGCTTGTCTAACTGTCCTGGATTAAACATGATGTAGAAAAACACTGTTACACTTTCTCAAACCAACAGCCTCACAGACAACACAGGGCTGACTGCAGGGTGTATGACTTGTAGATGTGTGGGTGTGATCAGCTCTGAGTCACACAAGTTTGGGTTTGTCATTCAACTTTTTGCTTCTTCCTTCAGGACTTCGCTGCAGTCTGTGCTCTGCTCCGTCCTTCGATTACTCATTCTTTCTTCCACACGGAAACAATAACACTTAAAATCTGTTAGTTTTTCTATAACAAATAATGAAATCACATTGGATCACATATATGCATCTTCCATCTTAGTTTCTCTCTCATCTGTACTACATCTGAGTAGCTCCCCGGGGACTAGCAGAGAGCATTCTGGGAGTTTAGTGCAGCACATATTTTTCCAAGGTGTCCTTCTTTACATGCTATTGTGAGAAGAGAGCTTTCCGAGAACAGAAAGACAAGATTGAAGGGACCGCAGCTTTCGTGTTTGTTTCCATCTGGCTTCCTACATGGCTCCTAATACTCTGGCATGAGTGGGCAGTGTGAGCGTCGCCTTTGGCAGAGCAGCCTGCCTGACACAGCTCAAAGCAAAGTGTTGACCATTAGCAGAAAAGTTCTGGGACAAGCACTCCAGGAGAAGCAGCGCTTCACTGCTTAAAAGGTCCTCAACAGTTTGGCAGAGACGTACCTCATCATCGCCAGTGACCACATTTTTTTATGTTCTGCATCCACATGTCTCCTCAGTAACCTTGTGGATTCAAATCAACAAGTTTTTCAAAAAGTTTAAAACGTAATATTGCTATTTATTTAAATCTTTGAGTGATTTGGACACAAGATTGACCAAATGTGGGCTACTGGAACTTTTATCTGCAGGGGAAAATATGTCAGAATGATGAAAATGGTCACAGATCTAAACTTATCCACAGCAATCAACAGGCGTTAGGCAGTGCGATAAAAATAAACATGAAGTCAACAGTGCTAGCCGACTTGACCCCTCCAAAACATGTGGGGGGCAACATGAACCACAGAGATACAGTGAAATGGAAAGAGAGAGAGCGAGAGAGCGCGCGCGCGAGAGAGATGGAAAGGAGAAGATTGAAGGGGAGCAAGTAGCGGGAGCCGCAAACTGAGAGAGACAACAGAGTCAAATGAGGACATCAAGGAAGAATAAAACGGTTCAAAAAAAGGCAGCAAGCAGAGGGAAATGTGTGAAGAAGAAAAAAAACACTGACAAACAGGGAGAGACGTTAGTGCTGCTGCCAAGTTAAAAAAATACAAGCTGTAGTTGCTGACATGTTGACCAGATGATGAAGTACTTAAGAGTTTTTTTTAGCAGAGGAAAGTAACTGATCAAAGTAAGAAGTCAAAAACACGTATAGTGTCATAGTCACTGCTCTAATATCAAACCTCAATTGGCCTTAATCCAAAGGTTATATACTCCAGAGTAACATCGTGTTAGCAAGATAAAATAATCCCATTAATGCTCATCTGGCTACTCTAGGTCTTTAACGGGGCTGTACACTTCATCAAAATTGAATCAAAATCGCAATATGACCCACTGTAATTTTACACAATAATGTTAAAGGAGAAAAATGTGTGTCAAATGACCATTTTATTCAAATACTGTGGTGCTGCAGAGTTGTCCTGGTCTACACGTCATTTTCTACAGACTTCAGAAAATGTCTTTGGAACTGATTGCTGCAGAAATCACACAATGACCATTTTAACATCTTTTTCAAGCAAAATGGGAATAATGATGTTAATAATGATCATTCTCTCTAATATTGCAAATCATAATGCAATTGAAATATCAGTCCAAATAACTGCAATTAGGTATTATTTCAAAATTGTACAAATCTAGGCTGTAATCATTGACTGTGAGGATTACGCTCACAGATCCCAGTGTTTCCCATATGCGGCCCACCACAATAACAACATTGTTTGCTACGTATTGATTTTCTTTTTGGGACTGCACATTTTTCCGTCATTCCAATTTAAAAGTGACTTTGTGTAAAGAGTTAGTTTTTAACATACTGGTCGGCAACTAGCTAAGTAGACAAACAAAATCTACTTTTGAGACTTTGAACGGTAAGACTTGTTGCTCTGAAAACAGCTCCAACAATTTGAAGCTTTGCAAAAGTACCTTTAACCAAAATCCAGATTTACATCAAATCTGTTAACTCAGTCAACTCTGCACAAATCACAGGGTTCCAATTTGGGGACTGGCAATACCTCAAGTTTAACCAATTTAAAATTCTTACAATATTTAAGGAAATAACTGTTTGAATACATACAACCTAGTTAATTAAAACTAGGGCTATCAGCATTAACACGTCAAACTCAATCAATTAAAAGGCCACAATTAACAATACGCTTCTGAATGACTTGTTTTTTCTTTTTGTTAAGCCTCCCTGCCGACTTCCAGACAGGAAGATAAATACCATTCTTCTGACTGTGTGTGCAGTAACAAGAAAGAGATGGACTTAGCTCCCCCACTGCTAATTAGCTTAGCTCAAATACTGGTAATCAGTGAGAAGTGCTAGCCTGCCTCTGCCTAAGTCATCAGATTAACTTTCCAACAACTCTGAACAGTCCTGTGTGTCTGTTGTGACTTGTTTATTTACCACATATGTTAGCACTAAATGTAATTTTAGAATCAAACAGGCCTGCGTGCTTGAGGTATTCTGAAGGGCGCATGCACAAACCATCGCAGATGTGCCTGTACGTAGGTCAACAAAACAAAACATCTATTAAAAAAAATCTAAATTACATAAAGTGCTAATATGACTCTAAAAATAACATAACATAGTAAATAAACAAGTCACAACAAGCACACGGGACTATTTAGAGTTGTTGGAAAGTTTATCTGAGGACTTTAGGCAGAGGCAGGCTAGCACTTCCCATTGACTACTAGTGTTTGAGCTAAGCTAGTTAGCAGTGGGCGAGCTCTGCCCATCTCTTCCTTGTTACTACCCGAGACTTACACGAGAAACATACTCCAGTTGACATTTGATTCCCAATGAAGTTACACTGGTAAGAATTGCTTTACATTGTTAGCATGGACTTAAAGACCATTGTAACGTTCATTACAACCTCATAAAGTTCAACGTGACATTTTTAAAAGTCTTGTTCTATCCAATGCACGGTTTAAAAGCAGTGATATTTAATTTTCGAACCAGATATTTTTGTCATTTTTCAGCCGATGAATTACTGAATTGATTAATCAATATAAAATCTAGTTCCAGGTTAAATTTCTGTTGATCCACTGATTAATAAATTGATTTATAGTTCAGTCCTGGTCCTATACTATCAGGACAATATTTCAAGCATATCACAGCATATCCACTGCGTTCCACTTCAACTTCTATTCAAACATTTACCTCCTAGTTCCACGATTCCATCATCTGTCCCCTCATATTTCTATCTGCACTGATTTCTCCCTTTGTTCCCTCCATCTCCTGGCAGATAATGTCACACTCTGACAGTGTGACTGTGGAAGAGGGATGGAGAAAGACGCTGAGAGATTGCATTGTGGTTTGTAGTTATGTGATCATTAATCCTCACTGATCCGTATCAACCCCCGGCCCACTGTTCCCTTTTCATTCTACTGCTCTATCAGACAAAGTGGCTGGCTGGTTGGTTGCAGGACATGGAGGCTTTGTCTACATTAACAGCACTGAAGCAGCCTCCTCGCAGAGAGGCTGGTCTTACATCACCATCAATCATCTGTGATGGCGAGATGGATTTGATAACGACAAGCATCCCACCACTGAAACTTCTCCTGTCATGTAACAAACTGTACAGTGATGCACTCCGTTGGGATGACAGTTTAAACTCTGGATTCTAAATTAGAGAACAGAAGCAGGTCTGCTTTTTTAAGGGTACAGATGTGTATATTCTCAAAGTGAAAAAGCAACCCCAGACCCTGGCAGTGCCATGATGCATCGCCAGTGTCCCCATGATGTAGCTCCTTTCTACCACAGAGGTGTAATAAAAGGCATACGCCATTAACTGGCCTGATTAAACGGTCGTTTTTCACCCCTCCTCCACTGTCCCTGCACTGCACTGCAGAAGCTACACAGCATGTTGAGCAGGTATCCCTCATTAACTCACAGATCAAATTCCTCTGACTGAGCTCTTCCTTAATGAACTGCTCATGTTAACAGACAGAAGATGTAACATACAAAACATGACTACACGAAATCCATACGACGGAATGTAGTGGACTTGAGCTCAAGAGTATAAATTTCACAGTCCACCTTTTTAGAAAATGTAAAGAAATTTGGAAAAAAAAGTTTTTTTTCCTTAAGATCATTGTTAAAGTGAAAACATGAAAATTTCTGAAAAAATTAGACATGCTGATACCTAGCTTAGCTAAGTGCTTATGAAGTTGATATTTATCTTACACAATACTAAATTTAAATAGGTTGCAACTAATTCCTCTGTAGAAATAAGTTGGTAATAAGTATCTACACCAACTAATTGCTAGATGTAAGTTAACTGCTATGTAGCTTACAGGGCCACTAGACTTAGATTTCATTAGCTTGCTGATATATATAACTGGTAGAAATTACAGTAACATGTAATATATGGTGATATTTAACTGGAAACCTAATAACATGCTGCTTAATAATGAAGTAACCTGCAAAAATTTTGAACTGCATTCCCAAAAAATAACAAACACCTTAGTATATGAGTATAACCTTAAATGACAACATTATGCTAACAACCTGAGGCTAAATGACTAGCCAAGTGACGTCTTTTATATTAGCTTGATTAGGTATTTCTCACTCATTTTTAACACGGAAAAATATTAAGAACTCTGACCCAGATATTTCTCAATGTTTACATAAAGTAACCACATTTATGAAGAAGAGACAGTTAAATTTAGCATACAATATATGGCTAACCACCCTTAAAACTGTCATTTCTGTCAGTAACAACTTGTTTTGTTAAAGTGACTTCCAATGTATATAACTATTTAGGATTGTCCAGTACCTATCGAAGTACAGAAAATGGCTCGAACACTGCCTACAATGCCGGATCTTGGACTGATCCAATAATAAGTCAGCCAAATTTATTTATCACAGAAATGCACAGTATCAATTTTTTTTATCTGATGCCGAAAACCAATCCTTTCTTCTCGTGACCAATATCAGTAAGATAACCAATGATTTTACATTTTTGTATTTTATAAAGAAGTTCAATTTTAACCTGCAGTTATGCAAGAAAGGTTAAGATGTTGTGAGCAAAGGTGGCAGATGTAATATTCCATAGCTCTGACTTAACACAAGCATAACTCCTTTGGCCTCTTTTCTGAACCTTCCAGAACATGTAACACAGATTGCAATTTGTTGCCCTGCTCTGTGACAAAAAACACAAAATTAGTCATGTTTGCCTCTGCATGACTTTACACAGGTGCAGCAGTCTGACCTGCTCAGTGTAGTGTGAAGAAACTGTGTTTTTTACACTAAAATTAAATGAGAGAGCACAACTCAGAAAACCTTTCCAGGGCAAATTTAGGTTAAGAATATTGATTTTTTTTCCAATATTCTTATAAAGAGAAGCTGTGAAGCACTGAGCCAAGATAAAAGGAACCCTTAGACCTTGATCAGCTGAAAGGGAAGCAGACGACCTGTTCAACATGCACTCCACTGCTATTCATTGCCATTAATCACCATAGAAACACAGTATGCAGCAGCAGACAGCGAGCTATGTCTGCAGGTTCATAATTAAAAGTGTCAGGACCGCACAGGGGCTTCATTATGTATAGACTGAATACCAAATGTGTAGGATTTTCTCATTAATTTAATGTTATGAAACTGGATTTCACAAGAGATTATGGGGCTTTAGGGAAAATGTCAAATTTCCCTTTCCATAAAAATATCCTCAAGATGTTCTTCATGCTTTTATTTTGTTCCACTAGGAGTTGTTGCTATACTCTCTGAGGGCGATCCTTTTTTGGAACAAAGCAGAATCAAAGAGCAAACATCAAAAGCAGCAGCGAGGAAGAAACTAATGAAGTAAGGAGAGAGACACTGCTCGTTGGAAGAGGATGCAGCGTCCGCTGGTATAATAATTTATTAGAAAATAATAACTGCTTCTCGGGTGCAGACAGAAAACAAAGATGTACCAGTATTTTAGTTAGAAAATCTAAAAAACACAGTGACCACTGACACTGTTGGCAAAAGCCACCAGACCCCTGATGACGCAAACAAATACACACTTGCAACAAAATCTAAGGATGACTGTGAGAAGATTATGTTAAAATGACAAAATGTGTATTCTGTTGTTGCCCCGGCTCCTTCTCCCACTTGACTTGCTGTGATCCAACTGTTACATAAGTCTTTAATCCAGCTGTGCTACTTCTCCTCTCCTCTCCCCTCCCCTCCCCTCGCTTCTCTCCTTTTCTCCTGCCATCGTAATCTGCATGCTAAAAAAAAAAAAAAAACCCTCTCTTTCTCATTCTGTCTGCATTTAACACTGACAACATCCTAATACAGGCTGGAAACTGCGTCTTATAATGAAACCTCTGTCTCCCGGGCACGCTGTGGGAGACAAAATAATTCTTAGGAGCCAGAACGCCAACGCATGGCTGTTTTCTCTGATACACACGCAGGCCAGCGGGAAAAGCTCAACACAAATCTTGTGTGTTTTTGTCACCTACAACCTCCGTCGCTCCGCCAGGGCCCCATCTCCAAGGGGGGCAGCGGACAGGAATAGACTGCCCTTAAGAACTCCATGTCAAATAGTTATCTAGCAGGTTGTGTTTTGCTTTTAGACACCAGCCAGAGGACTCAAAAGAGCTGTAAAGTTGATAGAAACCTTTCTGAAGACCTTCAGCGCTCTGGGCCCTGCAGGCACTCTTTTGATCAAGAGGAGGCCTTTCTCTTTTATCTGCTGAGGTCTGAGTGGTCTCTGCAAGAATAACAGTCCTATATTAAAAGATAAGATGTAAAGAGGGGACGATAAAGCCGGACAAGGGTAGATCAAGCTGAGGAGTGATGATACACATCAAATGTTCTTATCACAAGTGAAGCTTTACAAATCAGAGAACATATTTAAGTTCCCATGAGGTGTCATGTATCTTTAATACAAGCACCACTCACACATGCCAGCATCCCTCTTATCCAGATCATGACCTCATGCGGCTTTGCACCAGTCTGAGGCATCACGCCATCGCTATTATTATTATTATCAGATGACAAAGAGGCACCAAAGAGAAGGGAGTGGGCAGACATAACATATGCTCTGACCCAACACACACACACACACGCACACACACACACGCACACACACGAACGCACTCTCACACAGGATCTGTGACCAGGAGGTCATTTTACAGATAAATCTCATTAATAAAATCTCTTCCTGTCACATCCTGGCTCAGAGTTTGCTGAGATACCGGAACAACACACTCCTATTATACTGTATATCTTTTGCATGTAGGCTTAGCCATTCCTTCATGCCAACAGAGTGACAAAAGTTGAACAGATTTAGGTTGTTATGCAACAAAATGTCCCATTTAAACGTCACGCCCTGCAAAACACCATGACACCATATTTTTCTTTACAAAAACAATTTACTGTACTGAACAGGCTCAATTCACCTGCAATTTCTCCGAAAACAGTCTGAAAACAGGCACATGAGCAGCACAGAATGCACTGCCACCAGAGAAGTAGACGTCACTCTGTTATAAAAAGCTGTGCTGGATTAGATCTGAATGACTTCATACATAAAGTTTATCAAGAATCACACATTCACACTCACTTCACAGAGACAGCTGATGCACCAGAAGGCCAAATTATGAAATTTTTTAACATCTTGTTTAAGCAGACTTACTGGAAAGCCTCTTGAACTCTTCTTTTTCGATGTCTCCAATACTTTTTAACTCATCTGCTTCCTTTAAAAAAAAAAGCACTGAGAGCTCAACTGATTAAATTTGGCACATTTTTGTTGCTATTTTTTTAATGTCAGACATTGACTCTCTCTGTGTCTTCACTCCAGTAAAAACACCTAAATGGGAAATAGTCCAGGCTTTTATTATTTTGTACCTAACAAAGGCTAAAATGTTCTTTTTTAATGTATTAGATAAA
>JAQFJA010000005.1:8050692-8063126 GCA_029874485.1 Naso brachycentron
ACAAAACAGTAGGCAAAGGCAGAGGAGGGGGTTGTGTAATTAAGGGGTTTAGAGTAGGTAGCATCACATGGGAAAGAGTGAATGGAGGAAATTTGGGGCTTTGACTGTTGCTGACATTTTCCAAAAGGTCTCTTCGCCCACAGAACCTATCTTCTAGTGCTCGTCGTAATGATGGCCTGCCAGCACAGGAGACGAGGTGCTATCTGTTAATCACAGGCCCCCACAGTGATCCATGTCCACTGGTGATCGCCACGGTGGACACTTTGCTGGAGGAGAGAGACAGACAGAGAAAGAGGGAGGTGGACAAAGAGTGGATATTGATTTGTAGGAATATCAAATGTCAAAAGTCAATAAATAAAGAAACTGCAGTCAAGAGCAAACACAAGCCTGCAGTTGTCAGTTTAGAATATAACAAATACATACAGTACTGTACGCAATGTGAGCAGGTGTTTATTCACAGAAAAAAGTAAACAAACATGTTGAGGGGGCGAGCAAAACACATAAACACAGAAGAGCATGGTTCAGTCGGCTGAATACTTATAGACATCAGGTTATCAATTAAATTACAAATGAATCAAATGTATCACAAAGCTTAAACAGTCTGATAGCTGACAACAATCTAATGGCCCTGGAAACAAATTGATTAGGGTTATAATCATTAAGAACTATTTATCTGTTCCTCTTGGACACATTGCTGCGACATACACATCCTTCACTTGTTCCAATCTGACCTAACCGAGCAACCCGGTTTGTTGATCACTTGACCCTGCAGGGTTCAAAGGTCAGCCAGTTCCAACAGCTATCAGTGCACAGCAGGCACCATAAAACTGCTGTTCCTTATTTGAACACTTTGACCCCTCATTAACCCCATCGCTACTGCAAGGAGAATTATCACCTGCCACACAGAAGCAGAAATCCTTTACAGCATCTGGTGGGTTTGTGCATGTGGGTCAGCGATAGAGAAACAGTGCAGGTGCTGAGTTAGTGAGAGTCAGTGTGCGGGTTTCCATCCACCTGTTTTTTCACATATTTAAAATTTACTGTTTACTGGATCACAAATAACAAAAGAATTATACTGAAAAAGCCACACGGGAAGGTTTGTCTGAGCGCGGGGCCTTAGATTTCTGTACAAAAATACAACTTTGTTAAATAAATGAGTTTGGTAAAATTGAATCATATTTCATGGAGAAAAATGTTTCACATATTCCCCCAGTTCTCCTCTGGCTGCTCTGCCTCAACTCTCAGTGATTTACTCTGGGGGGGGGGGGGGTTTGTTGTTGTTTACACCACTAGCACAGCCTCCTTTCACAAGCCCTCTTCCCCCCTCTTTGCGCCTCTCCTGTCCCAGCCTGAACTTGCCAGGTCTTTTCTGTTAGCTGCACAGCTAAATGAGCTAATGGCAGCACATTTACCAGCAGTTAGCAATTATGCTACTTAGGCAACAAGCAAAGCTCTCTGTCCACCAGTTAGATAAAACACTGAGGGCTGAGACAAAAAATAATTTCTTCAGAAAATTTTTTTCTCCAGAAATTATGACCCAGTTTCACCTAAAATCAGCGAATAGGTTTATAAAGTTGTGCTTTTCCAATCAGTGACACTCGGGGGTGAGGAGGATTGAAAAAGGAGGAAGGGTGTTTAGATTTTATTTGATGCACTGGCGAGGGCAAAGTATTTTGAGACAGGGGAGAACATATAAAGTCGTACTACTGACAAAACCTATGGCCAATTTATGCCTTGTCGCTTGAACGGTCCCTCGACAAAAATGACATAAGTTCAACAGAAAAATGTGTTGCTCGACACTTTCATTTTATGTTGCGTACCTGGAGAGTTCTGTTTTGTTGCAGACGTCATATTTTGTTGCATAATGTGATTGAGTAGTGCTAGTATTGCTATGGTGATAGTTTAACTGAACTTCCTAGTTGATACGTGTTGAGCAACGAAGCATAAACTGACCTTAGTTTTACTATAAACTCTCTCTCAATGAGACACTTTATAAATTTGAGTTCAAGATATAATCTTCCAAAAATGAATATCATAAAAAAACTTGAAGCCCTGACTTGCGTTTCGGAAGAACTGCTGTTCAGGTTTGAAACGTTTTCTTCATTTTTTAGAACATGTCTCAATAGAGCATCATTCAGAGATTACCTGCTTAAAAAGAGTATAAAAGTTAGAAAAAAAGAACCTGTGGGTGGTGGGAGGGCAGCTGATTTTTTTTACAGATGCAGGAGGAGGGCAGAGAGAAAATGGTATTAATGTCAGGGAGGGCAGTTGATTTTCAAAAAGTCATACATCAAAATTTAACCCCCACCCCCTCATATAAATATGGTACAGTCCCTTGTTGCATCCCATTGTTTGGTTTTTCTGGCCATTTAAGCTACCAGCCCTGTCTCTATAGCACTTGTGTCAATGCTGGAGAAAGGTCTGGCTGCACCCATGATCATTCTACTCCGAGGGAAAAAAACACTCTAACTTGTTTGTATATCTTTTAACCAAATATAATCATCCTGGGAGAAACCAAGCTCAGGATTCTGAAAATGGAAACACACAGCAGGGGAAGAGAATGCCGACTGAAACTATTGCCCAGTGGCAGACTTACACCCACAGACTACACTCAGCGAATCAGGCTAATATAAAACTATGACACTATTCTCTCCCTCTATGAGAAGACCTTAAGCAGGTACATTGTTTACCATGTTCATCTTCTTAGTTCAGCTTAATTTGCTCATGTAATGACAATCTTGCTGTGCACAAAGTAAGGAGGTCACCAGTGAACATCCTATAGTTACTGAATCTATCGATAACAATCTGTCTAATTGAGATATTTCACTGGGTAAGTGAAACACTGAACTGCTGGTGGCATTAGAGTAAACATTAGGGGGTCACCAAAGTAATAAGGATTCCTGAATCCATGCATTTCTGTACAAACTTTTGTGGCAATCCATTAAATAGTTTTTTGGAGATATTTTGGACCAAAGTGGTGAATTGCCCCACCAGGAGCTAGTCTGCTAGCATGGCTAATACAGCACAGAGACAAAAAAGGCTGAATTACAGCATCTAATGTGTTGAAATGATTCATTTAATGCAAGAGTATGTCCTAGTGGGGAAGATGGGAAAAAAATGAAAGTATCTCCAGGTGGTGCCTTTACTTTCAAACTATTCTGATTCATCTCTCACCCCTGAGCACAAAGTTAGAGCAAAGTTTTTCATCATCAACCAGGCTGTGTTATACATTTAGCTTTGTCTGGAGAAAGGGTTTATCTTCCTAGTTGCAAAAAAAATTGACAAAATTCTGAGTTATTTCTGTTTTAAATTCTGGAGGGGAAGCTGCATTTTTATTAACACTGTTTCCTAGATTCCCTGTTTTGCTCCTGAACAACCAAAGTTCGTCTCCATAAAAGACCTTCTTTGTGGAGCCACTTGTGTCATAAGAAAAAAAAAAAAAAGAAAGAAAGAAAAAAAAACTAACAGTGAATAGTGGGCCAAAGATTCTTCCTTCAAGTACACAAAACATGCGGAGTTTAGAGGACATATGTGCGACCCTCGTGTGCTGTTCTGTTTGCTTCAGATGATTTGCAACACCGGCATCATCGTGCTTGTCTGACATGAACAAGGCACATGGAGAAAATGTTTTTATGCTAAGTGTTTGAAGAGAGAGTCCCATGTCTTCATACCAGATACTTCTTCGCTTCCTCTTAGACCTGATATTCATGTCACATATTGTAGATTTGTCAGCCCAACAAGGTAATTGACATGAGAGTGTTAGAGTTTCTTCTTCAGCACATCTCCGCATGTGACTGGAGCTGCTCATTCTCATGCCATCCATTGCACCTTCATTATGATACTGTGGTGACTGGGGAATGAGCCGCAGGTATACTGATTACTCGTCCTTGGGGTCTTGTCTGATTGTGTGGCTGCTGGCGTTTCTTGCCCTGCTGGACGTGTTTTTAGCAATGTTCTTGCATTCTGAGATCTCTGCAATTACTTTGGCAAGTACACTGAGTACAAAGAAATGATGGCCAGAGCCGGAGAAGTAAAATCCACATGGATTTAGTGTAAATGGCACACCAGCTGGGGAGACTTCTTCTCCAGAAAGCACTGTTGTTGTGTGGATGGAGTAGAGCTTCGACACCTGAAAGAATGCAGCCAAATCCAGACGATGGCTTCTATAACTGAGTTTGTGTATTTGAATAAGCAAAGCTCGATCATGTCACTCCACTTATGCTATTTTTATTCTGCAATACAGTTCTATAAAAATATCTGTGGAATTATTGTTAAATGCAGTTGCTGACTCCGTTGCAGGTTTGATAAAATTAGAAGAACCGCAAATGTTTAAGAAAGAGATTTAAGGATTTAAGATAAATACAGACTGTTTTACTGGCATTGCCACTATAAACACATTTAAATCCGACACGTGATGATACCTTATACGCATCTTCAGGTGTGTTTATTCAAATTTGATTCAATTTTTCAGCAATTTTCTTCAATGTGTTGCATTTCCACCTGGTATTTAGTTTGCCTTTTTTGACAGAATTCCCTAATTTTCAGTTGAGAGACGTCTATTGTAAGCACAACGTTTAAGATGCAATTTCAACCCAAAACGCCAGCAATTTGCTTCGTGCTGCTTCATTTCAATGAAATTCCCACTTGTTTGCACCACTCCTTCTATCTGTGTGCCATGTGTCATCTCTGCACCGAACACAAAAATAGCAAGATGCACAAAACACAGTTTAAGGGCAGCAACAATCAACTTGTCATAGTGCTGCTTTAGCTGTGCTGCTTTTAAATGAAAGTCCACTTAACATAACTGAACACAATTTTGAGAAAATATATCATCTCTCTCCGTGGTTGTAAAGCTGTTTTCCACACAGTTTGTTTACTTCTAATTTATTTCGCTTCATGTGTTTAGCTGCTGAATTTTACTGACTTGAGATATATTTTTCCAAACATAGTGTTGGGTTGGGGTGGATGGTTTTATATAAAACACACACCTCTGACACCAAAAACCAAACCGTCTGACTCTAACTGCTGTCTGTTACCAAGTTTCATTGATTCTCCTTTCAGCTTGTGCGTGCCCATGAAGTTTCAGTAGCATTAACTGAAAGCTGCATAAGTTATTTTTTTGGCCACTTGGGGGCAGTGGAACTGGCTGAAACACACAACTGACGCATTAGTTC
Source organism: Naso brachycentron (assembly GCA_029874485.1). Taxonomy (NCBI): domain Eukaryota; kingdom Metazoa; phylum Chordata; class Actinopteri; order Acanthuriformes; family Acanthuridae; genus Naso; species Naso brachycentron. The sequence goes on from JAQFJA010000005.1 coordinate 8,055,867, forward strand.
ATAAAATTAGGGAACATTTCAGCCAACTGTTGCCTGCTGTCTAAGGAAAACATTTGGCTCTCTTTAGCAAATATGGTCACCAACTTTGTGTTTCAGCTGTCGGGTGCTGGACAGGCAGTGTACATGCAGTGTGTTCACCAGAGAACGCTTGTGGGAACCTTGACTAAGTAAATAAAACAGTTAAAGTTCTTCAGGAGAAAATATAGTCGGGAGGAAGGATGAAATTTGCCACTGGTCACAAAAACGTGTCTAGCTGAGGTGCTGGTGATGATCAAGTGATGCACCTTGGAACACTCACTAAGGTTTAAGCTCGTATCTTTGCATGCACGTTACTGTGCATTGCTCTATGCTATGCAACAGGAACAAAGGTTTTTGACCGCACCTCGTATTCTGCCGCAGCACTTGCTTTGGCGGTGAACAGTTTGCAGATAATGTTAAATAGAAAAATATCCTGGTATAATACTGATAAAAAATGTTTAATCAGCCAGCAATACTTTTCCTTCAGAATGTTTTTTTTTTCCTTGATTGACTCTATTAAGTTATTTAAGAGCAGGAATGGGAGGAGATTAACAGCCCTCTTGACAAAGTCTATTTACAATAGATGTATGGCTAACTTGGATGAATTCCACTTGCACAGAATGAAAGTTGTTAATTTTAGCAGATTCTTTTCTGTTCAGCTCAGGACATGGTCTCTGTAACATTTTGAGTCATTTGGGGATTTGGACACATGATGTAGGCCTACATGTGGGTTTTTTTGGGGATTCTAATGTATTTTAAACTAAAACTCTCAAAATCAAAACAATTAATATATTTGAGGAACTTCATATTTTCATCATATACAGCTATATTCATGGCAGGGTGGAGAAAGTTTAAAATATCTGGACTATAATAAACTGTCAAAAATATAACTGAATAGTCTAGTTAAATTAATAGAGAAAATTTGAATATCTGTTCTCTTTTTTAATTAAATAGATATTGATAGGCTTTTCACATTTCCCTGTAAAAATTTTAAGCTGTGAGTGGGGCTGTGCTGGATGACTTTGGACTCATGACCTCAGTCAAATCCTGGCTACAGCCCTTATTGGAAGTCTCCTCCTCCCTCCATTCAGTGATGGACAGTGAGGCCACTCAGTATGCAACACCCCCTCCACTCTAACTTCCATCGTCTTCAAACTTATTCTTTCCTTTCTGCTCCTTCCTCCAAAACCTCCCCGGTTCCTGTGGAGCGGCTGGTTTTGTGTTGCCCCCAGCACTGTCCCGTTTTTATCACTCCTCTGACGGGTTACCCCGGTCCCCCTCGCACCTGCGCCGCTCCCAGGTCCCTACAGGAATGCGCTGGGGCTTGTAATCGCCTTTGTGGGGGCCATTGAGTTGTATGGCTGACTGAAACTTCCCAACCTCACAGCGCGCTGGCCGCTGAATGGGGCTCAGCGTGGGGCGACTCTCCAAACCACGGACGCTGCCAAATTCCTACAGTGGCGCTCCACAATCACTCCCACACAGGCCCCGATATACCGCCAGGCAGGAGGGGACGGGAGGGAAAGGGGGGCCGGGACGTGGTGGCGGTGTGTGTATGTGTTGGGCAAAGAGCTGAAAAAGTCTACATTTAACTCCCAAGCAAGACGAGCACTCTTTTGCATCAGAACGCCACCTTGGACGGACATGGCACCAACATTTCTTGGGATTTTTGTCACTTCTCGATAAGTGAAATAAAGATTTAAACGAGCAATAAACCAAATATGATTTTTATTGTTTTGCATTTTAATATCTCACCTCTTGTCAAAAAGTCCCAGTGCTGATGCTATTCCAACAACGGAGAAATCTGAAAAATGAAAAAAAGGAAAAAATAAAAAAAGCGTTTAAATGCTAGACAAAGTTTGAAAAATAAGCAATTTCTCATAACTTTCAGGACATTTGTGCTGCGTTTCGGTGCATTAGGTCTGTGTGCCGGCATATAGCGTGGTAGCTGTGGGTAGATAGAGCAGCACTGCAGGATTAAGAGGCAGCAAGATTGTTAAACATGTCAACGTGTAATTGCACGATAAGGCCCTTCCGAGGAATTCATTGGCCCAGTTGCTTTCTCTATTCCGCGCTAATCTCGCCCGGCACATTCGCTCTGTGCAATCTGTCTCCATAATCTTCTGTGACAGAGCGGGCGACGAGAGCAGGCTGCTTGGTAATTTTTTTAGGAAAGGGGGGAGACGCGGAGAAAATATGCAGAGGCGTGATAAAGTGACGCTAATTATCCCCATTTAGGACAGGGAGTGCAAGGGATCGGGGCTCTGCGAGCAGCCGAGTGTGCGCTGGAGCTGATGGCCTCCTAGCACAGAATATATCGGTGGCTACAAGATAAGAGTATCGCGCGGTGGAGAGATTTATTGGCCGGTCAGCTAAAAAAAAAAAAAAAAAACAGGCGCGCGCACGCACAAACACGCCACACACAAACACACACACACTCACACAAACATCCCTGCCACACTGCTTGTATACAATGCACCCTACACTTACCCCTCTTCCACCTCAAGGTGTAATTTATTCGGGTTAAATTTGCCAGAACGCTCCTCTTTTTAGCCCGGCGATGCGCCGTGACGCGCTCCGCCTCTCCGGGCTTTCAGTGTTAATCCGCATCTCTTCACATCAACAGATAAGATGCAAAACACACGAGGAGGCCATCCCATGCCATAGGCTGCGCGCGGTGGTGCGGAGAGATGTCTCCATAGATGCAGCTTTTATTTGGGGTTTTGGAATTGTAACTAATTTCCAGACATTGTTCCTCTGATTTCTTTCAACAGATTAATACGCAGCCAGACGTTCCACGCTCCACTATGAGGCCTAACAGGTTTAATTGACATACCATGCAAGTCTTCATCAGTGTGAAATGGGCCCTTTAACTATGTATTTGAGATTAATTGATTTTTTAAAAATACCTAAGTAGGCATAAATTCCCCTCATTTGCATGTGTATGGCTATTAGCCTATATCTGCATATGAGGCCCACAGGCGACAGGAAATGTACATGTCAAAACAAGGTGTGACCTGTCAAGAGATGACGTAATTTTCAGACTAATTCATATTTTAAGTGGATTAATAATCTGAATAATCAGGGTCGGTTTTTTTTTTTTTTTTTTAATTAAACGTGTCTGGTGTACAGTGAAGGTCTTTTGATCAAAGGTATCAAAACTCACAGTAATTTAAACACCTACAGCTCTGAAATTCTGATGAGTCATCCATAACCCCATAAACTACTTGTCACGAGTGTGTTTGACCATTAGGAACTTTAAATTCAGTCTGCGCAACGAGGTGGTTTGAGGATTTCCTTCCCTCCTTTTACAATAACCGACGATTTATTCTGCAGGTTTCTTGAAGTGATGATATCAAACATGAATTTATTGTTCAAAGCCCCGTTTGTGCCTCGTGCAGTTTTTAATGCTGCCTTACCTTCCCTGATTTTTATCAAGAGACAACAGCAAAATACAGAAGCTCACAATTAAACTAAAAGATTATGGGACCATAAGGATAACAGCCTGCGTAAAACAGCAGTTCTTACAAACGGAACGTATCATTTTTCAACACTGTTCATATGTTTTGCAAAACAACTTCATACCAGCAGCCTAAGCATTTAAAATAAGGGTTAAGATTTTTGTGATTTTATGAACATTTTTTCTGAGGTCTGTTTTATTACTGATCAACTGTGCATTAAGCTTCATAGGCCCGCCATTTTTAATTTTTTTTTTCAAGCATAAACAATGAACAAGACAGATAAAGTGGGTGATTAAGAACTCGTTGACCCCGACAGCAGTGATGTAAAATAAACCATGTTCGGTGAATGATCACTTAGAATTGGGTCTGATTTTTTTTTAAAATGAATCCTTTGTCCTAAACTGTTCAACGGCTTTTTTTAAAATCTTTTTTTTCTTCATTTTTCCCTTATGAGAGTTCTGTTAAGTATTCAAAACAGAAGTGCAGGCAGTGAAATGACATCAGAACTTCACACTGATTCACTAAATTTCTCTCAGTGCATCAAAAACATTTGAATCTAGGTCATGATTCACTCAAGGCCTGTACTTGATGTTCATATTCACCTAAATATAAATCCATATTTAAAAAGCCCAAACCATAGGGAATGACTTATATGGCCTTTTTATAGGTTATCCTTTTTTTTAATAAGGGCATTTCATGAATTAAAATCGGATCAGATTAACTGTAGAAATGGAAGTCTCATACAATTTTACAGTTAATTAGCAAAATAAAAATATTTTTGAACTGATCAATAAAAAAACAAACAAACAAAAAATTAAAGCTCCTTATATTTAAACACAGTCAGATCTCTTAGATCAATACAAGAGGGAATTATTATAATTCTAATTTGTTTGGCACATTACAAACCTCTCATATCCGTTAATAAAAGAGGATGTATCATTAAAAAACTAACAGGTGGTCATATGAGGCCTTCATGTACCATATAATCTATTGGGTTTTTTTTGTTCTAAATAAAAAACAACGAATGTTCAGGGAATCATAATGATGAGAAATAAAAATGTGGGCCATCAGCTTGGCCTGCTTTAATTAGCCTATTAAAAATGACACTCTAATATAATTTGGCACAAAATACAAAAAAGCCTTTTTCCATCGAATTTTTCAATACATTTCTCATTACCAACATACAAGTTTAGCCCGCGAAACAAAATAATCCTACCAAAATAGTTTCCTCATACGCCTGCAGACCGAAGCTTTTACGCACAATTACGCACAAACAATTAGGCTATTTAAAAGCTCGTGGGATCTGTGTCCAGCAGCGTGTCAAAATTTACACAGGGAGGAGGCTCGACGATAATCTCGTTTCTTAAAACGTGAAAAACACTCCTGCAAGAACATTGAGAAAATAATCAATCTAAGACCGTCTTCTTAAGAATCAAAGCAACATCTTGTGAAATTTATTCAATTCTTCTTCATTGCAGTATCATGGGCTTTTCACTTGCAGAAAAGCACTTAAATTACAACAGCAGTTGCCCGTCATCCTTTGAAATATTAAAATTATTCACAATTTACAATAATTAGTGTTACAATAAAAAGAGATGATTTCCAAGAATTAAGACACAGGCTTCTGCAAATGAACACAAATGTGTAAAGAATGTGACTTTCCCATATCTTTTAAAGCACTTTCTCAAGATTATGACACGTTATCTCATTTTCAAAAACTTACAGAACCCCCGAAATTATGAGACAATTGAACCAAGTACCCCCGTGTGAGCCTGGCGTAACCCTCAACTAAGACTGTGAAGTAATGGACAAAAAGATGGTAGCACAATAACCAATATCTCAGCATCATAATCGTTATATAATTCCACTGGTGGCTTTTCAAAAAAAGCCGAGATGAATATGCTATTTACCCTTCATTTACAATATCATAAACATTCTGTACAAAATGCAGGTAGTTCTCTGGACCGGGGTTATTTAGAAAAGAGGTAAATATTTGGTTATGTGTTCGTTTGCAGTTTTCAATTATTCTGTGAGTTCTAAATGTGTGTTAGAGGGACCGTCCCGTTCACTCCAGCCGTGGCGCTCTGGTAATGCTGCGGCAAGGCATGGAGTCTACTTTGCATTGACGGGTCCCCCGGTTCTCCGGTCGGTAAATACATGCTTATCATCTCTCGCAAGTCTCCGGGGCAAGGACCCCGTGAGTGTGTGCTGCTGACGGGAGGGCTTACACTCGGCTCCGACTTCACCAGCGACCCTAACGTCCCCATGGCAGCTGAGGAGGAGACGCCGGAGCCCTGGTGCTGTGTGTAGGTGATCCCGCCGTAGCCGGATGGAGAAGCGTTCATGTAGCTCTGAGAGTTTGAGATGGGGCTGTACTGCAGGGCTGTCATGTCGTAGCGGTGCATTGGCTGGGGGTTGTGTGAGTGATGGTGGTGTGAGTGGTGGTGGTGGTGCGCCCCGCTCCCCGGGTGCTGGCTGTAGGCTAGCTGAGCCTCCTGCATCATCGCTGCGGCCGCCGCGGCTGCAGCCACCTGCCCAGAGTACGCACCGTTCGCCCAGCCGTTCATGTGCGCGTAGCCGGAGCTGGCAGAGCCTCCGTGACCCCCGGGGCTCTCTAACCTCTGCCCGACCCCGGATGAACTCATTCCGACCCCTAAACCAACTCCACCGCCCCCACTGGGCCCAGAAAGCAGTCCACCGGCAAGGGAATATTTGTCCTTTTTCAGCAGCGTCTTGGTCTTTCGTCTTGGCCGGTACTTGTAATCCGGATGCTCCTTCATGTGCATGGCTCGCAACCGTTTCGCCTCGTCGATAAAAGGGCGCTTCTCAGCCTCGGACATCACCTTCCACTCGGCGCCCAACCGCTTGCTGATCTCAGAGTTGTGCATTTTGGGGTTCTCCTGTGCCATCTTTCTCCGCTGCCCACGGGACCACACCATGAACGCGTTCATCGGTCTCTTCACCCGTTCCTGATTCGCTTTAGACCCGCTGTTCGGCCCCGTTTGCCCCGTGGTCGTGTTCGTCTGGGGGCCGGGGGAATGGAGGTCAGTTTCCATCATCATGCTATACATTCACCTGGTTTTAAACTTCGCCACCAACAGAGAAAAAGTCTATTTCAAGATAGGTCAGGCGCGCACAAGATCGGGTGCGCACAGGATGGCTGCGGTACAAAATTAATATTCTAACCCCGAATGAATCAATTACGAGATAAAAATTAATCCGAAAAGCGTTATAAAATGTTCTCCAACCAGTATTTCACCTCTTCGCCTGGGCTGTTTCACATCCACTGTGATAGAATGCGCATTTGAGCCACTTTCCCTGTCGGAGTTGAGAAGTTGGTTAAAGCGGCGGCCATATGATGCGCACTGACAGCGGTTAAATGAGCCACAAGCGGCCAATGAGACTCTAGCAGCAGAATGATTTGCATGGCGTTTGGTCAGGTGACTAGAGGACCATAGAGGAAGAACACACAGGAGGAGGAGGAGGAGAAGGAGGAGGCAGAGAGGAGGGTCAATCCCACAAATAGCACAAGGCATTTGAAATTTCCAAACACGCTCTTAGAGACTTCAGCGAAACAAAAATAACTAAGATTTGTTAGCGGTGATGCTGCGGCCAAAAGGTGGGTGCAGTCTGTGATTACGATGAGTCAAACATCAACATATTTTTTAAGAGCTATGCTTACTAAATTAAAAAAAAAACACACACACTTTAAAGCTCAGCTTCCGTATCAAACAGCCTTTAAATTCCCAGGGTTCAATGAAAGTCCGGGTAAAATGAGTGC
>JAQFJA010000005.1:8063226-8075960 GCA_029874485.1 Naso brachycentron
AGTTCTACCTTCACATTTCTCGCTTAATGTGTGCTCAAAAATCACAAACGCTTTCTGCCATCTTAACAGGTTGTTCTCAAGTTCACTGTGCGCCAAAGAGGCCCGGACTCACTAAACACCAGTGTCTCCAAACCGGTTCACTCTGAGACGACTTGATCTCAGCAAGCGCCTTAAAAATCATTTTCACACCATTCCCTCTCTCTCTCCCTCTCTCCCCCTCTCTCTCATGGTATGTAATTAAAGTGTGTAATAATAGTAGGTGTCAGAGGGAGAAATTACACACACTCAGTGCTGAAGATGATGTGAAAGAGATTTGGTGAGAAACTGTTGGTCTAAAGAGGAGAAGCCCCCGAGGATGGATAGCCATATAATGATGTGAAATAGCCGAGGCAAAGCGCCGTTATCGCCGTCTGCTGGTGGTGGTGAATGAGTCCTGTCATGCCAGTGGGTGCGTGCGTGTGTGTGTGTGTGTGTGTATGTGTGTGTGTGTGAAGATGAAAAGAAAGGCCACATGTAAACCGCTCTGCTGTTGTCATTTTTAGTGGACTTTTTTTTAATGGCTGATACATTTCATGTGCCCTGTTCAACCCACAAGTCAAGTAAACCGTTAGTAAGTCACGACCGGGGAAACAGGTCTATGTGTCTTCGGGTCCGCGCGCATATATAATTCAGATTTCACAGCTGACCTCCCCTGAAAAGCCCAATCAACCTCTAATTGAAAGGGAAAACGAAATACCACTTCCCGCGGCGAGACTAACGATTTAATCATTCTATCGTCCTTTGCTGTGTTTTTTAATTGGAGCTTAGCTTGATGTAGCTCTCTGTTTAGGGCCTGAGGGAGCGGGATCACTCGGAGGGATCCATGCGTCTTTGGTAATGGGGTTAACGGGGTATCACAATGGTCAATAAAACGTTTCCAGTGGTCCGGGCCATGTGGCTTAAGGCCCGATGAGGATGACAATATAATGATGACACCCGGAGAGCAGTGGGGCGGCGAGAAGCCGTCACATCATGACAGAAACAAACCAACAAAGTGAGGAAAAATACAGACGTTTCTTCAAATACAACAGTAAACAGACTCAATGCTTATAGCATCAAATGATTTAAAATATGTATATTTATAAATGTGAGAATTAATGTTTTATTGGTCAAACAGATAAATATGAATAAAATCTCATTTAAAATGTTATTTTATAATTAAAGAATCTGCGTCTTAAGATTCAAAATTTCAGACTTGTAAGTGTTTTTCAAATCATTAATCCACTCCTTAATACAGGTCTAAATTAATTTTAAATGATTAACCGATGTCACAAACAATGCACCCACAATGGCATCGTTAAAGTCAAACACTCTGATGAGGAAGATTAATTAAAATTTCAAAAGGTGACCTGTTTTCACGCTGAAGATTTAAAAATATTTTGGAAATAATCATGGAATTATCATTATTATGATTATTATTCATTCTCCTCATTGTCGAGTGCATCCAGGATTGTAGAGGATTAGCCTTTACGGTGTCACAGGGACCCCGGTGGCCCCTGTTTACTCTCCCTGTCATCCAGTATCAGTCACTCCTCTTTTAACAAGCCTCCTTTCAAACCTCCTCGCTGCTTTGCGCGCGGCCTTTGGGACGGGATGCGTGCACTGTGATGACGGTGCGAGACCGCGGCCACAGGTCAGTGCAGTTATCCATCGCCCCCTCCATTTCTCCATATATTAAAGATAAATTAATAAATGAATACATAAATAAATAAGAGAAATATAGTAATTAAATACATGTTACGCACAGCGGGTGCCATTGTACCTTTTAATCGCAAAAAAACCTCCTGCGTCCTTCGCAAAGTAACCGTTACGCGCAAAACTCTTGACCAATTGTGTCCAGTTTACCCCCTTTAAATTTATGATCTTTTCTCCTAACGCCAGAACAACAATTCCCGCGTGCGGTGCGTGGCTGTGCCTGTGTGCACAAGCCAGCGCGCGTGGAGCTGCGCGTGTTGGCTTCTAGTGGAAGAAAAGGGGAGTTGTGATCACCTGCGTAAGACCTGCGCTCAAACTGGGTTAAACAACGGAAAGCAATTTCTTTTTCTAGCTTCAGCATGGACGCCCGAAAATTTAAAGATGTGGCGATCAGCCCCCAGCAAACCCGCCCCCTGAAAATTAAGAAAAAATGTAACCTAAATGTTGACAGCCACCGAGCGCGTAAAACAATTCACTCCCTAGTAAACACTCAATGTTTTACAGCATGCAGCAGATTTTTTTTCCTTAATCCAGCCGAATAAAGGTGGCACAGATGATAACCACTCACTCCTGAGCAGATCAGTTGCCGATAATGTCACTTCAGAAAATTAAACTGAGTCGGACAGAGAGCAACTGGTAGCAGCACCGTGCAGCTGCGCGCTCTGTGCAGCCAAACCCTGCTGGATCTCAAATGTCCCTAAAATAAAGCGACAGCCTGCAGCTACAAACACATAATATCTGCACAGTGAAACGCCGACGTTCCCAAAAAACGGTTGCCTATAAAGATACTCAAAGACTGAGATCACAAAAAAACCATCATGCTCGCTTTACTTTTTGTTCTGCATTAATTCTGCTAAGCGCTGAGACCAAATTAGACTTTACGCACAAAGCATATAGGTTAATATGGCATCTAAACGTTAAATACTAAAATGTCTTTTTGCGTTCGGAATTGTCATGTCATATGCAAACTTACGCATGTTCCACTCGTTCACTCTACTCCAGACCAAGTGGGCAGATTTCTCCCTCCATACTGCTAAACCCGTCCTAAACCCTCCAAAGCCTCATGTAAGACGGCTACTCCCACTACAATCTGGCCGCTCGAGTGCCAAGGCCATCCGTGCCCGGTGCCCAAACCCACCACTCAACACACACTGAGGGGCAGAGACGAGAAGAAATGACATTTATTACACACTCTAAAAAAGACAATTCCAAGTTATTGTTTCTCTCTGCGAAAGGGGGCTTGCTTCTAACATAATGAAGCGTCTTTTGTGTGGCACAGAACAATACAAAACAAGTATTCTAATAAATAGCCACTTTTTTTGGCTCTCCAGGATGAATGGGCTGGAGCGGCGGGGTTCTGAAAGGCAGCTGCGCCGCATTCGGGGAGGAGGGGCGAGGACTTGAGGAGGAGCCCCGCAACCCCATCGCCTCCTCCTGGATACTGACTCCCATTGCTGATCCTGGAACAGAAAAGGATGCAGAAAGAGGGAGAAGGAGAGGGGTGGGGGGGGGTGGGTATTGACTTTGGTGACTGTTTTCGCTCAGGACGTACACTGTGTCCAACAATGTGATTCTCAAATCATCAAATATTGCTTCACACTGTGAAGTCTGCAGCATCCAATTAGATTTAGTTTGTTTGAACCCGCACAGCTTGCAAGCATATGGCTCAGACAGCCTCGAGGTGGGGAAACAGAAACACACACACGCACACACACACGCACATTTGGGCTCATGAAAGGTTTCTTACTTACACACAGGTTCACAGATTTGAGTGCCAGCATTATCAACATCTGTTTCAGACACACACTCACATTCACACATGTAAGTCTGTTCAATGTACCTGCAAACTCAGCGCTGATCATCTCACTGAATAATTTCTCCTCAGTCCAACCCCCACATGTCCCGTTTGTTGTGCAAACACAGGAGCAGAGCCTGGTTGAGCAGCTATGTCATGAATCAGGCGTCTGACTCCTTCCCTGCCTGTTGCAGCATCCAGGCTTCACGGTTGCCAGAGCTGACAGACTCCCTGACTTGTAGCTGATGTAGCTGGCAGGTGTCTCTGCTGCATCTGCATACTGGTGCAGCCAAGGTGAAAAATTTGTGGGTCCTATAGAAGCAATTCTGAGCCTTCTATTGTTTAAAAACAAGTGGTGGCAACAAACCAGACTCACCGAGATGCTATAGCTAACATTTATTGCTGCATGATGACTTGCTGAGCTTAACTGGACAGATTGCTGACATGCATTTGGTTTCACCACCTTTTCAAATCACAACAATTATTCCCCAGCATAACATCTCACGATAACCCTTGTGGTATTTCTTGACTGGTGGTTAACCAACTTTTTTATTTACCTTCCACCCAGTAAAAGACTGCCTCACTGCAGATTAAAGCAGCCTCTATGTCCTGTCATTTTTTAATGAATTGCCAGAGATTACTTTGTCACTCTGCCAGATGTGCTGCACCAAATAAGTACTACACATAGAGCACGCGAGCAAGAGATTGACACAAAGTGGTAACGCTAAGTAAAAGGCAATGTTGAAACTATTAAGGGAAAAAAAACAAGAAAGACAGATAGAGAGAGAGAGAGATATCAGGTCATGTTCAGGCCTAAAAGCGTCGAGAGAAGAGTGAGCCAATCAGCTAAAAGCAGAGGTCTCGACTCAGTTCATATGATCTCTCTCAAACACACAAACCTCCACAACGCTACGCTTAAAAACCTCAAGATCTCAAAAACAGGGAGAAGTAACAAAACACATATCATGTAAAGATGAGGGACTGATGTTCCCATAAAAAGAACATATCTATAATATGTATTTTATTGTCATTATTCACTTGAAATGATTCTCTCTTTTTTTTAGAGACAGTGAAGTACTGAAAATTACAAGGTACACACCTGAATAAATTTAAAATTGTTATGACTATTTCACAATTTGAACAAAAAAGAATGATTTGACAAGACTTAGTTTACCAAAGTGAAAAATTTAGTTCACCAGAACATAAAGACAGCATGAGAACATACACTTTATAAGACAATAACAGGGAACCAGCAGGATGTAGAACACAATATATTATAAAAAGTAGACGTAAAATAGCACCAGTGTATTGTAAGACAGTACAATACAAAATAAAATCAGTTCAAAGTTAAATGAGAGCAAGTGATGAGAATATTTATGTTATAGAACTGGTTTTGCTTACCAGCATGTTTCAGTAAATAGCATAATGCAGTGCATTTATTGAGTTTTAAAGCAGGATGGTAACCCCAAACTGACAAACTGAAAGTGCAATTTTTTGACAGAGAGAACATAACATGCCATTCAAATCTGGGGCACTCTTGTCTACAAGCAATTTGTTCTTTTGTTGCTCCATGTGCTCTATTTTCATCTTCTTCTCTCGGTAGAATTGTAAGAGAAGAGCATGTAAGGGTTTGATGGAGTGGTGAGTCAGAGGCAGGATGACTGGAAAAAGTGAGAAAGAGAGTGAGGAAAAAAAAAGGCAAGAGGGAGAGAGTGAGAGAGGGACCAGGGAGGCCAATGTCAATCCCACGGCAAACAGCAGTGGATAATCACGGGCTTTAGGAAAACACTGTGTCCATAATGCTATTACCCAGGATTACCTACTCCAGCAGAGAAGGCGAGACTCTCTTCACAATGTGCCACAGACCTTTCAGATAATCATCTTATCACAGATGACAAACCCAGAAGAAACATCCCATTATTCAAGAAGGGGGGAAAAAATCTACAGCATGTTTGGATGAAGACATATTGTAAGCCTAAATTATTCGAGTGGAAAAATATCAGATTTTGAAATTAGGACGCCAGACGCTTCCCTCTCTCTCTGTTTCATTCTCTCACTGTCTCTTTCTCCCAGGGCACTTTCTCCTTTTCCCGCAGGGCAATTAGAGACAAGATTTTATGCATTGTTCAGCTTATCAATTAGCCATAACACCTTCCCCTCTGATTGGTCTGTAATGAACGTAATGGTTTTAACAGTCAGGAGTTGCAACTCTTAGAGGTGCTGTGCTAATGGTGTCGCCACGACGATGGAGTCACAGTAACAGCTCTGCAGAGAAGCAGGAGAAGGGGGGGGAGTAAGTCAGCTCTCCCTAACACATCTCTAATTAGCGCTCACAGTCAGTCATTACTGATGTAATAGGGTGTAACACTAATGGCTATCAGACGAGTCCCCACAAACAACAGAGGGGGGTTCTTGTAAGGTGAGAGGAGCAGAAAATTTATGGAGGAGGGGGAAAAAAATATCAGGAGATTATGGTGAGGAGAGGAGGTGAAATGGAAAGTTGAGGGGGGGGGTCAAGGAGTGGGGGGAGTGATTAAGGGAGAGAGAGCGCCTGGCAGCAGAGAGGGTTTTTAAGTACAGTCGTCAGACAAGGTCAGGGCCCATTAATGGAAAATCTTTCTTTGATGATAGCGAAATCTGTCGTGTTGGACACTGTCCACATACAGAGACAGACAAGACAAAAAAATGGGTGCCTATTAAGGAGGTATGAGCAGACAGGTGCTGCCGGGGAGGAGAGAGAAAGCCGGGACGACCATGAGGGAGGAAGGCTGCTGGACGGGCTCCTGGTTAACAACTTTGGAAACCTTAGACCTTGTTAGCACTGATGCACTCTGGAGTCCATTGAGCTGCTGATGCGTGTTTTCACACCGTTCAGCACTAGTAGTGGCTGCAGCAAAACAGAGTGACCGAGGTAAAGATTTGTAGGATTAATGAAAGGAAATGAATGTTGTGAAGAAATTTAAAGTGAGTCTTTTGACTAATTGTTCCGACACACCACCGTTGGCCAGCGTCACACCATTGGTAACGGCTCCTTCAGCTGCTTCAGGAAACAAGCAAACAGCTGTTTGCGGGTCATATGCAGTTGTTTAGCTTCGTTTCAGAACATCAGTGGGACATCACTGAACATTTTGTGAGTTTCTCATCTTTTAAAACGAACATTTATTGTGTTTTTTGACAGATTGTTGGAGTGCACGTGCACCTCTGCTGTTTTCAGCTAGTGGTGACATGGCAATGAGCTCCAGCTCTCAGGACTGCACTGCTCATCAAAATAATGAACATTGTATATGATCATAAATATTCTTATTATAAGGCTCAATGTGCTAAAAACAAACTTCTCCTTTAAATTCTGAGTAGCTTTTGATAACAAAACAGTAAAAGATTGCGTTTATTTTGACTGTTAATTGGGATGAATTAATTTATTTCCTCAGTGGTACATGTTTTATAATTTAAAGTATCTGTGTCAATAACTATGTAGTTGGCAGTTAATCCTAACAGTAACCAGCATTATACACTAACAGGTTTTCAGGTTGTCAGAGTGGATGTCGTGTGTGCGAAAATGGACTTCTGGTTTATTTGTTGTTTGAGAAGCCACCAACTATGTAAACAGCATCATTGCTGGTGCTAATCTGGAGTATTGTTTTCCACACAAACAGAACTCCTTCTCTAAACTATGATTCTGAGCTTCACACTCACATCGTCTTGTCCACTAATGAGGTATTTTAGAAAACTATTTCCACAGGGTCACTTTAGTCGCAGTTGTGGGGCTTTTGATCTTATCACGTGAGCTTCCACATCTGTCAGGTACTTGCAGATGTTCATATTTTTCTGTTCTTCTGAGCACTTGTAGGATATCTCATCCACGGTGTTACAATACACTCAGATAAGATGGCATGATATATCTTTTCAAATGGTTTTACAGTATTGCGTCATACACATGGGCATTTTAGCATGTGTTGTTTATACTTTTTATCTCAAACTAACTGGTTATTCTACAAATGTTTGCAGAACAAAAGCAAGAATATTATGTTTTTAAACTAGCGTGGCACAATTACAGGTTGGTCAAATTCTAGTAGTTCTACTAGTTGGCTCATGTTAAAGGCTTTTGAAGGGTGGCATCACCGTCTTTTGAAAATCCCTGCAGCCACAAATGCTGCTTTTAAGAGCTGGTGGTCCCTCTCTCTGGACTAAGCTGGACCAGTCCACGGCGAGACAAGTCTACAGGCTTTTAATTGTAAAATTTCCGTGTGCGGATACTTCGTCTTGATAGGTTTTATTATTTTTGTTGTTTACACCTTGGGGTAAATTTACAGTTTTCTTTCAAAATTTCAAGGTAACGGAAAAATTTTACAAAACAACAAAAGTCACATATTTTCCATCTCTTTGTTTGTTTTGCTGACAAGACTTTTCCTGCAGGTCACACACACACGTCCCTCCACACATTAACCACACAGTAAAATACATCTGTTACACTGGGATTAGTGGGGAATCTGATTTACAGCGAATCATGTTCATGCTTTGACCACATCATCACCTCAGTGTGGTTACACTAAGCATGCAAACATATTAAGGCAAAGGTCTGATGCAGTATATCTAGAATTTATGCGTGGTGGGAAGCACAGCCATCAAACACGGAATGAAACAGCTTTTCCATTCATTCTCTCATAACACTCAAAGAAGGATTTAGTTCCTGGAGTAGAACCTTGAAGGAATATTGAATGCTGTAACCTATTATGTAGCTGTACTAACGACAATGGCAGCAGCTTGGCCTTTGAGGGAGCTGCAGGACTTTAGGGGGGGATCTCTATTCCTGAACTCAGCCTTGAAAGTGTGTTTGAGTGTGCATGTGTGTGTATGTGTGTGTGAGGGAGAGAGATTTGAGGGGGTGGGGGGGCTCCTCAGTTGCCTAACTATGGTCCCTCACCCAGAATTTGAAATAAGGTCATCATCCCCAGGAGGCCCCAAGTCAAAGCCTCCCTTCCTCACCTGCCCTTTAACTCTCCTCTTCAGCTCCCTTTCTTAATTTAACTCTTCACCTGCGTCCCATGATCCCTTCTTTCCGTCTACTTCCTTATCTCCCCTCTGTTTCTCCTTTGTTTACACCGTAATGGTCTGTTCTTCTGGTGTGTTTCACAGATAAACACTTCCCAAAGAGAGCATGAACACCAAAGAAGAGGAACACAACAATGACTCAGCCTCTTCATATGTGCTTATATTAAACATTGTTCTTTTGGAGTTCGTTTTTGTTTGTTTTGTCTTGGTTTCTGCAAAAAAAACGAAGCTACCAGTAATGCTATTGGGCCTTAAAACTGTAATTTGATTGGAGAAATGAATTTTATGGATTAGCAAAACAATAAAGAACGAAATGGCATCATTAGTAGATAAGGCAGGTAATAAGTGTATTAATGCTAGGAGTCTGTGTGTGTGTGGGTATGAGTCTGTGTGTGTGTGTGTGTGTGTGTGTGTGTGTGTGTATGAGTGTGTGTGTGTGTGTGTGTGTGTGTGTGTGTGTCTAGCAGCACAGATGCATATCCAATAGGACGCAGAGTGAGCAGGACAATAACACGCGATTCTTATGCTAATCAAGGAGGCCATTAATGTTTACATTCAAAATCAGGCCTTCCAGAGAAATACATTCACTCCCTGTTAAACTAGGATAATTAGTTCCCTCTTAAACCCATATTCCATTAACTCAGGTGAATCCATCTGAGTTTCATCAAATTTCTGCTTCATTTTGCATGATAATGCAATTTAAAAAGCAAATGACATATTCAGTCTGCTCACGGAGGGAGAGCACCAATGAGAAAATAATATATGTGTAAAAAGGCTTTTTGTTCTATTTTATGTGTATCTGTACATTATTTAAAAGTGTTTCCCATAATTCAGCGTGACTGATTTATGCATAAATTAAATCTTTAACTATAAACGGCTTATTGGAGATTAGCGACTGATGTATTAAATGCTCCCTGCTGGTTTTCTGCACACTTTGCGTATATTAGAATATCACTGTGATGCTGTAAAGGGTGACACTGGGTATATTTCCTAATTTAAAAAGGCACACGTCTACAGAGAAACCCCCAAATCAGCAGTGAAATTACAGGCAACCACCATTAACTTCCGTTTGCTGAGTGACGTCGTTGTGTTCTGGTGTTTTTACTACAAGAGGAATGGAGGAAATATGGATGTTAGGTCTATTGATCCATAGTCCATGTTTTTGCCTGTGTACATGTTTGGACACATTAAGCTGAGGAAAAGACATCTGGCCATTTTTTCAGTGCAACAGTTCAACAGTTTTCCGATTTCAGAGGCTTCCAACTTTGCTGTGCCAAAACACAAAAGCCTGAACAGAAAACTTGGCTAGAATAAGTCAGTTTTGCCACAGTGTGTGAATGTGAGATTGTGTACTAGAGTTCAAGAGTGTGTGCATGTGTGCCAGTGAAATTTTACATAAAAAACCTTAAAATGATTAAAGTGCTCCTCATTTTCCCATCACACTTCAGCCTTCGTGCAATATCTGTGTTTTCCTATATTCTTTTCTAACACAGACATTTACTATGCTTAAAACGCTTTTGATTTATATAGGTAGGTAGCTCACATCTCTCTCTCACTTACAAACACACACACACACACACACATACACACACACTGTAATGGATAGGAGCTGGCTGAGGGCGTCTGTCAGGGGCGACTGTTCTAATCAGAGCAGTGGGGAGAGAGATAAAGGAGAAAATAATGAGTGTGGCATCAGGCCTTTCATAGCGCAACAAAAGGCCACGGGATCAGATAGACAGACACAATGTGGAGAGGAGAGGAAGAGAGGGAGAGGGAGGAGAGAGGGAGAGAGAGAGGGAGGGATGTGAGGAGGAAGGGTGGGGAGAGAAAGAGAGCAAGGGATGGAACGGGTTTGCTAATAAGCCTTCTTGCACTGTAGGTGATGTAGGCAACGGTAGGCGACATTATGAAATGCAAGCTTATGTCCTGCTTCCCTTGAAGGATGCCATCGAGGGGGGGGGTTGGAAGTTTCTATGACAACATCAATCATTTTAGCAGAGAGCACTCCTTCAGCGGGAGCTGATTATAAATGCACTTCCCCACACACATCCTTCCATTTTCTGCCTCAAAATACTTTGTCGGCCTTGTGCCCTCTTTCTTGCTGCTGATTAGTGCCGCTTCATTTACTGTGTGTGATAATTTCCAGTCATCCTTTGATTATTAATGCTTAATTTACCCAGATTACACTCCTTTGATTATTAATGCCTAATTTAGCCTGATGACTCCAATCATTAGACGGCACCCAAACTGAAAGCAAACAACCTCAGTGGTCTTCCAATGTACCGATACAGCCCCTTCTCCAGATAATGATACCGTTCAGGGAAGCCAGCGGGCCTGCGAGTGTTAAGTCAGTGCCCACGTTTTTACCCAAACTCCCATCAAACTTTAAAGAGAAAAGAAATACTAATTAGAAACTGCAAGCTAGGAGAAATGAGCAGGCAGACTCAGAACAGAAAATCCTATTCAGAGACTTAATGAGCTTGTCGAAGCTGAATAATTGATTTCTAATTCTAGCCTGCAGCTGTTGACCCAACCAGGGAGTGTTTTGAATGGAGCTGAAATATGTTGCACTCCGACTTGGCACTGTTGGCTTTCTGGCGGTAGCAGAACCATTACTGAATACCCTCAAGTCTACCTTACACTTAAAGGTTTTATTTAGCTTTAGACATAAAGTTTTTTACATTTAATTAATTGACATTGGTGCACAAAACAAACAAAATCAGCCTATCCCTTTGAAATTCATCACAGGTAATTCCCTTGACAGCTTAATCCTCCCTCAGATCTTGTTTAATATTTTAGACTGGACACAGTTTAATAAAAGGCTGTTTGATTCGGAGCTGTGAAAGCCCAGCGAGGTAAACTCTCCCAGCGTATAAAGCGTTGGGAACCGCAGTCCATATCAGATTGTAGGTGTTTTATGTTTTGTTCATTTGCTGCGGAGTGATTCTTTGTTGCCCTGCGTGGACGATCATATCCTGGGGGCTCTGGGGCAAGAGCAACACAGAGCACCCTGTGTGTGAACCACAGCCGCCCAGCGTCCCTGTAAGATGACCTCACGGAAAATAGGCCTAATTATTGCCGTGACAGCCCATGCTATCATATTCTGCCAGATCAGTCACTACATAGGAGAGGAGGGGAGGATGTGGGGGAGGGAGAAAAATTAACAGAAATATATACCACCGTGCCACCAAACCCCCCTTAAACTGAGCCCATTTATTTTTAATACCCTAATCAGCAGGTCCCAAAGGGGGCTTGGCTCTCACTCACCTGCACAGACAGACACAGGTGAGTACAGGTAAGGAGGCAGGGAGAGAGGAGGAGGTGGAGGCATGGTGAGGCAGGTCTGACGTGCGAGGCAGTGGCTTGAGCTGAAGTTATGATCAACAGATAGAAACTTTGTGTGCTCATGGTGCATCCTCTCGAGAAATAATTGGCATCAGCTGAAGAGTTATCTCAGGAAAAAATCTTTCTGCACGGAAACCTTTTTCAAGACGGTAGATAGAGAGACAAAGTTGAACAGAGACAGGGGGCTCGGAGGACACAGTTATTACAAGATACAAAGTTTAAGGCAGACAGCAGTGATTAACTCAAGGCCTGTTCTAGTCCTGAAGCCATAGTCATTAGGCCTGGATCATTATATGATACATTTCAGGGCTATTTGCCTGGTTTTGTTCCCAGAGACAGTATTACGAAAGACACCCTGGGAATGGGACACACTACACCAATAGCTACCTCTGTGAGAAAAACACGGCAAATATCAATGCCCTGCGCGGAATTGTGGGTGACACTGATGCTAGCTTTTTGCTCCAGATTGTTAGAAATCACAACAAGAGAGCAAGTAGAGACAATTACAGAAAGAGTCCAAAAGTGTTTGTCTTTTGCTAGTCATGTGCGGCCTCACATGGTTCCATTTACCTTGATGGAACTTTATGCCATGACCTATTAAAAAAAAAATTACGGTTTATAAAAACTTTGTTATAATTACTCTGAGACCGATATATTGGCTAGACCAGTGGTTCCCAAAGTGGGGGCCGCAAGACACAGAGAAGGGGGCCACGAGATGTCTTCTAAAAAACAAATTAAAAAATAACACAATTTATAATTACATATTTAAACCATTTTTGTACAAATTCTGATTATCTTCTTTCTTAAAATA
>JAQFJA010000005.1:8143911-8158124 GCA_029874485.1 Naso brachycentron
AGGCTGTCTTTACACTTAACAGACAGATTTGTCAGTTATGAATTAAGATACTGATAAGCTATTTTACGAAATGGTACTTTAGAATGAAAAAAAAACATCATCAACAACACTTCTAACACATGTAAGTGTTTCTTGGTTCAACTCAAATTGGGCATAAAAGTATAAAATAATATTTTAAACATACTCTTCCTCAAGGCAAACTCTTCCTCAGATTGTTTCCTCTCAGGCTTGCGTTTAGGAAGGAGTTTCTTCACACTCTTAGGACTTTTACTAAGATCCTGGATATGGGGAGGAGGCAGATAAAAGTGAGTCAATTGCAAAATTATTTCAAAAACATAAAAAACATCTGAAGAAGTTCTGGCTGCATAATAACATGGGTTCTCACTTCTTTGTAGCAGAGGGCAGCAGAGGGTCGTAAAGGCGGCGCAGGCCGCAGACAGCTCAGACTCCAGGGTTTAGGGGTGTTGGGTGGTTCCAGTGGGCCCCACATCATGGTGCTGGAGAGAGACGTCCCATGGGAGGAGGGGTGAGGCAGGGTGTGGTAGGTGGGAGCCACTGTCATGGCCCTCCCCTCAGCATGTCGGGATGGGGTGAGGGGGTGAGATGGAAGCTGAGGAGGGAAAAAAATGAGCAATGTATTGAGAAAACAGACAGCCGTCCTCCTCCATTTAACATCTGCTCCTAAGACTCTGACACACCAAACTGACAACAAAGAAGTAGCTGTGATAAAGATGGGTTGCTGTGTCGTGTTTTGTCCACAGCTGTCAGTAGTACGTAGTAAGTAAGTAAATTTAATTTACATAGCACATTTCACAGGGAAGACCCACAAAGTGCTTTACACAGGATAAACAGACAACAGCTGATGACCAACAGGTTTGTGCATGTTGCGCTGATGCCACAGGCAGATTCCTCTTCACAGATATACAAACCGTTGTTATGATTAAGCAGCATTTTATGAAGCCACTCTCACTAATATAGCTGCTTCTAACTGATAACATGCCTGATATAAAGTTGTAAATGGCACTAGTGTCGAGACGAGGGAGATAAATACAGAAGAGCCACGCTAAATGTGTGTCATTGTGGAAACCACAGCCACAGGCTCAGTGGGCTTTTCCTCCCTGTTTCAGTGTCTTTTTTCGTGCGGTGGTTTGCTTTGCAGCCAATCAGTGACTTCTCTCGCTGAGAAGTCGCTGCCGATTCTACGTGTTAAATTGGCCGACAAGCACGGAGCAGCTCCAAAGCTGCTGTTCACACCACACTGACCACAGCCACTGACTCTCTTCAACAGCCCTGACAAGACCCAACCTCTGACTGTCAACCCAGTGTGCAGAAGCCTTTAAATGTCTGATAAACACCCAGCAGATGCACCGACATAATGTAAGTACTGTTCAGAAGAAAACTATACTCTTCACTTACTAAGCAAATCTTTTAATATCAATCAAATTAATTTGTGTAAATTCAACGTTTTGTTTCTTTCAGCCTGCATCTTTACAGTTTTGGTTCTGTCTCAGATCAGCGTTGTTTCCAGGAGGATTACGTCCTTTACTGGCAAAGAACAATTAGGTGGAGAACACAGCAAAGTACGCCGCTGCTGAATAGCTAAATATTATTCCGAGGGGGAGACCTGAACAGAGCTAAAAAGAGAGTAAAAACTTAACTTAAATTCAACAAGAGGCCTGAAAAATAATGAATGAATGCTAATGTTGCTGTGTATCTGCTCGATTTGTAAACAGTGGTTTGCTAACATTGTTGCCAAAACAACTTTATAAGGGTGATAATATGTCAAAATTGTTTCTCTGCCCCCTAGTGGCCAAAAATATTCTACTGAAGCATATTACAGACCTGTATCCCTTGGCTGAAGAATGACTGGGATAGAAAGTGAAAGAGCCCTTTATAACATGTGATAAGTGTTTGGGGTCTAGTCCCAAGTCAAAGAAGCCCAAAATACCATAACAGGGGACTCTTTCCTTCACGTGACACCTCCGTATGTTTAATGAGCTAAATCATAAAGGAAAATTGCATTTTCCTTAAGTGAACACAGTGAACAGTGTGGATAGATTTATAAGATTCAAAAATAATAAAATAGAATTCAGTTTGTTAGCCATTGCCACTCTGCAGGCACCAACATGAAGTGGCTTCTTGTAAGTTAATTATCATTATTATTGATTGTTTATTCAAAGGGTTGGGATGGTTGTTGATTATTGTGAATTTTTCTTAATTTAAGTAAATGCAAATGTGCATCACAATAAGCCACTTTATGTTGTCTGTTCTAATACAATGACTATTGTAAATACATACTTCCATGCATAATTAATTTATTTTAATTTTAGACAAAACCTACATTGTACCTCTGAATTGTTTTTGAAGGAGATTTGCATTTTATATATTTGATTGAGACCGTATTCCACCCATGCAAATGAGCCTTTATCAAACTGAATAGATGCTAATGATTGTTAGGCGTTATCTGAGTGAGCCCTTACTGCCATGTTGATTTTACTGCTTATACAATAAAAACTCTGGAAGAAATCAACATGTGTATGCTCAGTGTCCACACAACACTGGGTTGAAACAAACAGAAAGCAGATTATAGACAGTATCTGTGTGTATGTAATCACTGGCTCCTGACCGTGTGGCAGGGAACAGTGAGCGGTTTGTGGCTGGGCGCTGTGGCTGCAGTGTGTTTGATCTGTCTGGTCAGGTGCTCCACCCAGTCCTGCAGGTCCTGCTGGTGGGTGCACACCACCTGGAGGCGGTCAAACATCGGGCCTGCAGGGATGAGGAAAATGTTTTTGAAGGTGTTGTGTATAAATGAGTCAACCTCAGAATAATGCTTTATCTCATGTGGCCTTACCATTGAGCTCAAAGGCGTTTTTATGGGCTTCACAGTCTTCTAGTTTGGTCACTGTCATGCTGGCGAGGGGCAATTTTCCCTAAAGAGAGCAGGCACCACATCATAAACATAGACATTGCAAAGGCTTAATCAGATTGATCTAAGAAAATATGTTTACCACTGACCTGGAAAATGAAGCCGCTCATCCTGGGGCTGGCGGACAACATGAGCAGGACGTGAGGGAAGAGCATGAGGTAACGCTCACTCTTCTCCTGACAAACAGGAAAAGGTTCAAGGATGAAGAGCGAGAATGCGAGAAAAAGATCAGGTGTAACCCAGTTTGTGCATCAACACTCAGTAATGAAAACATTTGGGCCAGTTGAGATAAGACTCACAACGAGATAAAAAATATTTTAGACAGCCTCAGAAAAAATTCACATCAGAGTGAATTTTTCTGGCAGAAGATAATCGCCACTGACGATACCATGCATCATGAGGCTGACAGTGATGCTTGGGTAACTAATCAGCCTTGGTGTCGCTCTGTGAATGCATATTACAAGTGTCAAAACAATGGTACATTTCCTTTCTGTGGTGCACAGCATACATTTGTGCATGTATCCCATCTTCTCCGAAGTGCCCATTTAAGGTGTCATTTATTCACGCTAACAACTACAGCAAACCACAGGTCGGCACTAAATTATGCATTTTACTCTCCATGATCTGCTTACAGCCAACCGGGGGGGGAAGTTTATCATGACAGAAAATACCACATAAAGCTCTGAGTTAAACATTTAAATAATATAACACACTTTGTCTTTTATTTTCCCTACAACCTCCCAAGAAACTCTTAAGTCCTCTCAAACACATTTTAAACACTCTGGTTTTTACTGCTCATAGCTAAGTAGCTGCAACAGAAACAGGAACAGCACAGGCAGATCTATTACAAATGTAATGCAGCAGAAAGACGTTGGTAGGTTTAAGGTGCCTGTGAAGTTCTACATTTATATTCATCTTTTCTTCCTTTTTTGTTTGTTGCTGTAGCAAATATTTAACGTGAAAGAGAGACGTCACTTCTGATACATCTTTTTAATGGAGGTACTCTACAGTGGCAGTGAGGAATTATTAAGAACGTGTTGTCATTATAATGAAGTTTCGTTACATATATTTGTCAGACACTTTGGACAAAATTCACATACAATTTGTGCATCAAACTTGCCAGAGCTCTTTGTCACAATGAAGATTTCGATGCACTTAAGATGCCACATTTAGAAGATTCATTTAGCACTCCTAAGTCACAGAGAACTTTAACTGGGAGTTGTTTATAACATATAAATTATCACTGAGAGAATGAAATGTAAAATGGAAGATGCTGAAGACTGACGTTTTCCTGTCAAATATGATTTTCTAATGATTTCTGGGCTCCCTGTCATTAATGTTGTTCAGGACGATTTTGACAGAATATGTAATTGCCATTGTTTGGACTAGTATTGCAATTGTGATATGATTTGTGATATTAGAGGGAATGACCACTTGTACATTTTGATTTTCATTAATGTTGAAAACCATTAATACGGATACTGTGTGATTTTTGCAGGGATCTGTACCAAACAAAGATAATTTTTTCATGTCTGTAGAATATGATATGAAGGCCAGGGAACAGTATTTAAAATACAACTGTATTTTAAAACACACATTTCCTCTGTAACAATACTGGGCCTTCCAGCGAATTCAAAAATTGTAGTAGGCAATATTGCGATTTGAATTAACTTTCTAGTAACTGTGCAGCCCTAATTGATTTTGCTTTGTTTAGCATACTACAGCAGCTGTAAATATAATGTTGCTTTGGATGTGCATGGTGATTTTGTTTGTGTGTCAAGAAACATAAAACTGTTATTTTGATCAAATCTGCAGACACTGGCGATGATCACATCTTCTTCACTTCAAAATTATTTGCATTCTTATTAAATCCTTTTATTTAATGATATAAACTTCATGAAATTTTTCCACACCGTAATACTTTTGATGACAGGCAGGGTTTAACAAAACATACTGATGTCATTACAGACATCGCAGCACAGTAATGAGCTGAGCTAAATTTTGTGTGGAAGCACTTGCGGTAGCAGCTGATAAGGTGAAGTGTATGAGGAGGAGTTAGCTGTTGCTGGTACCTCTGAGCCAGGACTCTGGACAAAGACCTGACTCATGTAGATCACAGAGCCCAGGGTCTTGATGTCGTCCCCCTCCCACAGCCGGATGGATTCAGTGAGGATCTGCAGCTCCAGCTCCTTACGCTTCCGCACCTCCTGGCACTGAGCCTGACACATCGGAAACATAAAAACTGTTTTATGACCTGCTGTTAATTCATTTCTTTCACATCAAGTCTAGAGATGTTACAACTGTGGGAGAGGAAGCGAGATCGGCTTACAGAGAGATTCTTGAAAGATGCCATGCACTTCTGAATGTCTGGCCGGTCGGGATGACTCTCCTGAAATAGAAAAGAAAGGAAACCAGTTAGTCATTACACACACATTATAACACAAGTTGTCTAGACAGATAGGTACACACCTCCATGTGTCTCTCCAGCTCTTTGAGTAAGGTGGGATATTTGTCGAGTCTCATAAAGGGTTTACTGAGGCCTGTGGTCAAGGTGAGGATCCCAGGACTGACTGCCCCCCTCCCCTCCATGAACTCCCCCAATACTTCACTGCAAGAGAGACAAAGAGAGAGACAGGTATTCATTTAGCTCATCATGGAACAGTGACAACCTACAAAGTGTTTTTTAATCAGCATCACAAACAGTAACTTCACAGTGATGTTCAGAGGGTGAGTGGCCTCTTTGTTAACTCTTAACGGCTTGAAAACTCGTGCATGAAAACATTAAATGTCAGAAATTAAAGCTGACATCACTAAATGGGGTTCAACTTGTTAAAACTCTGTCACTTGCTGCCTTTGTAATGGGGAGGAAATTGACTTTGAATGAAGTAGATTAAGTTATAGAGGCACACAGACATGAATCAAATTATAATTTTAAAAAAAAAACCGATCAAAAACTATGAGAACAAAAATGTTCTAACAAAGGGAAACCTTCACACTGAAAGAGATGTAACACAACACACCTGAGCTAAAACTTATGCAGTCTAATTCAACAGTTATGCGAAAAATCCCACCTTCAGTGAGGTTTAATAGTAAGTTTTCAGTGTATGGATGGATGTTGACTATGGTTATCACAAATATTAATAAACACTTACTAGTCAATACTAGAAATTATTATCCTACTATAAAATGGAGAAATCCCCGCCATCTGTCTGTGTCAGCATTCATTTTTCTCCTAAATGGGTTGCCCGATTAATCTGAAATTGAATGTGGCCGTTGAGAATTGCCATAGGCAGAGACTGACGAAGCCCTTTGTCTCATTTACCCACTGTCCATGCCCTTTTTGTATAAAACTACTTTATAAATAAAGTTGATTGACTGTTCCTCTGCCCGTGGAGTCAATAAGCAAAAATGCAGACAGCAGCGCTCTGCCATTGCAACCCACATTGTGTTTAAAGGTGGGATTGCATCCGTACTGTTCACTGTTACTGGAGTCACTCCGATGGGCGGGGCTTCTTGTCATTAAACTGTACAAACCTGCAATGACAGAAGAGGAGGACATCTCTCCTCAGCTCTTCATAACATCAGCAGTTTTGCTTTGTTTCTATCAGTATCGAGTTTGAAATTCTAGAAACATGACCACCCTAAATGTTGACTCAACTTGATTTTGCAGCACTTTGTGTTGTTGTTCACCTGTATTGAGTCATCCTCATGTACTACATGTGTTTTGTCCCGTCCATTGATATTAATGGAGGTAGGGTAAATAATAACCTTAACACCTGTTAGTATAATGCACTGCAGGTCAACGACGACATAAAACATGGCCTCCACGATTAAAACACAGTGGACAACACAGTTTTAACAAAAGCCAAACATTATAACCTTCAAGAAGGAAGGATTTGTTTCAGGACTGTTGAATAAAACAGCTTTCTCACTAGTTAAACGTAGTTTTAGTGTGAGTGTACCTAATAAAATGGCAACTAAGTGTATTTGCCTAAAAAAACAACAAACTAGATTTTTGAGAAGTGACATAATGTGCCTCTCGCAAAGCTTTGCAAAGACTGGATTTACCAGTAACTACCCACATTTTGTGTACCTTATTGTAAAGTGTCACCAAGTTTTACAGTCCCAACACACAGCCTAGTCAGGCTCGAACAGAGTCCCATCATACTGCAGCAGGTCTCAATCAACAAGTGCAGGAGAAAAATTGTGATTTTAAAGTGAGTCGGTGAGTGTAAAGTGCAGTAGCAACAAATGAATATTTTCATTATCGAATAATCTGCCGATTATTTTTATGATTCATTGATTGATTATTTATTCTATGACATGTCAGAAAAGTGCGAAAAATGCTCATCTCAATTTCCCAGAGCCAAATGTGACATCTTCAAATTGCTTTTTCTGTCTAAACAACAGACCAAAACACAGAGACTTCTCCTTAATTACTCATTAATCATCATAAATGTCACAGAAAAGCAGCGAATCCTCACATTTAAGACACTAAACCAACAGTTGTTTTTACTTTTTTATTTGAAAAATGACTGAAACGATTAATCGATTATCCAAATAGTTGGCAATTAATTTTCAATCGATCGATTAATCGATTATTCAATTATTTGTTGCAGCTCTGAAGTGCAGGAAAATATATGTTTCACTGCTCTCTGTTACCACAGCTACTTATGAACTGACTGAGCATCACTCTGCTGCCAGAGCTGTTACGTCTCTATTATCTTCATCTTTCTGCTCTGACCTTTTTCAGGCTGTTTCAGAATCTCTTTGGGCCCTTTTAATAGAAAAAAACCTGCCCACACTTCAGTTGTGTTGATAAAAAAAGCTGACTGTAGAGCACATACTTTAAATCTGTAGTGAAAAGCAACGAGAGCTGCCACAAACAGCGAACAGCAGGTAGCCACAATTGCACAGCAAAGAGAAACTCAACAATATAACCAGTCAATTTTCCTTTTTCTAATCTGAGCTCTTATAAACATGTTTCCCTAACTTGACACATAAAGACTCTCTCCCTTCCTTGTGAAGTGCTGCAAGAAAACAGGTTGAAAGCACTAAGTATTGTAAAAGTAAATGTGTGGCCGATATGTAAGCGTACCCATGCTGGGTGAGCACATTCACTGCAGACGGGTGGTTGGAGCAGTAACCAGCATAAAGAGCCTTCATCTGTGGCATGAGGTTGAGGAAGAAGCCGCCAACCTTTTGCTGGCTCTCTGGAAGCCTGGAGAGAGAAAAAAAAAATAACATACTGATAAAATGCTTCTGTGCAAGCTCTCAGACACAGAAACAAACATGTAATCAGCTAAAAGCATCACAAAACCACAATTTACGACTTTATTTCCTTGTCTATGGTTTAGTCTGACATCTCTGCAGTACAGTCAACCCAACACTAGATGTCCCTCTGCTTATTTTTAAAGTGTGAGGGTGCTGCTGCAGTGGGGCTGCGTGTGCAGGGAGGGACTAACTTGGTGCATTCCTCCAGTGATTGGACGAGCATCTGCTGGAAAGTGCTGATCTCCTCAAGGTTGCCCAGAATCAGAGCCACGTCTGAGCTGCCCAGCCTGGAGGAAAAGGAGAAGAAGCTAAATGGTGACAACATATTTAGGGACATGCAAAAAGTCAAAGTTGCTAAACTCAGACTTGTCATGTGCAAGTGTACAAATTCTTATGGATCTTTTTGCTGTTATGCAACAATCACGCTGAAATGCTCTGGCTCTGGTTTCATCAGGTTTTATGTGTGAATGAGTCGTACTTGTCGATGTTTTGAAGAGGTCGCAGGTAGTTGGTCAGGAGGCTCTGAAGGTCCTTGGAATATTCTGTCTCTGTTTCTAAGATGTTCTGCAACACCTACAATGCAAAGGAGAAAAACACAGCTTCAGTTTAGATTGTACTTAATAACTATCAATCATTTTATGAGCTAGTGAAACACATTTTGAGTTATAAATCAATCATAAGATGAAAGCTTGGAATTTTTACAATGTAAATGTTGCTTTTACACAATGCAACCACCGAAAAGGAGTACACAAAAACAGTGTGCCAAAAATGTAATTCCTTTAGATTTATATATTTCCATATTATGTCATAAAACTCTTTTGATAATTTTAAATACAGGTTTGGAAGATGATTCATCTTTGTATAGACTGTGTATCAGATCGAAACACTGCAACATTCAATTTATGGGTTCCCCGCTGATACCCAGAGTGACACTGATCAACCTCTGCATATAATGAGCTTGTAATGATGCATATTACATCATATCATTCACATCAGAGGAGGATGAGATTTGCTGGCTAATTGAGGATGTTCAGTATCAACAGCATCTCCAAACCAAAAATAATCCTCCAAGTAATGTAAGAAAACTGAAATCTACAAGATGCATCTCCCTGCAATCTGTGTGTGTGTGTGTATGTGTCTGTGTGCGTGTGTGGGCAAGAGCAAGAGAGAAAGAGAGAGAGCGAGAGAGAGAGAGAGACAGAGAGAGAGAGAGAGAGGGGGGAGGGACACTAGAAAATAATGAATTCACTCTGGTTATCAGTAACTTCATCATGGGTAGTCACAGGGCAGAGAGGGAGAGTATGTCAGTGAGTTGCGTGCAGAGAGCCGATGCTAAAGTCGACAAGATTTTATCCTGGTACTGTGTGTAATCAATTTCCGGCGAGATCATTTACAAAACACTGAATGGAAAAAGCAAAGATACAGGCAGAGATAGAATCTGGGCACTGATAAAATTTGGCCTGCACTGAATACAATGATTTGGGCTCCAGTGGTAATTAACAGCAAATATTTGAAGCATCGCAGAGCATGACAAAGCATCCCATCTGGGCCTGCGGGATTTTAATAAATTCAGAAAATGCAGGCATCACCAGCGGAAGAGGTCCAGTCAGTCCTGCACTTGACCATCGATTAGCATGCCAACCCACAACAAAGAGCCAAAAAGTTACCTGTTCTACTGAAACAGATTATTCTCCATATCCACCCTCTCTATTGCCTGGAACCACGATCAAACCAATCGATTTCCGGGCTGATAATTCCCTGGAGCCAACAGCAACACGCTCACTGGCAGGACTGCAGGAAGTAACTCAACTAACTTAACTACCAGACCGTGAGGTGTTACTTGGGTTTATTTCTGTTGGCCAAATACAGTATTACGTCTCAAACTGAGTAATTTTGCTTGCTCCACGGAAAATAAAGCACATGTGTCGACAAAATGTATTTTGCATTTCACCTTTAATGATAACCTGCATTTAGGTAGATAAAATTTGAAAATAAGACCCATTTTAAATAAGTTGCGTCCTTACCAGGTTGTAGTACGTCTTGCTGATTGCAGAAGTGTCGAAGCCTTTGGGTGGACTCTTAAGAGTGCCAGACTTAGGGGACACTTGCTTGTCTGTGGACGAAGACAAAATACATAAATTAGGGCACATACGTCTACCTAGCGTTATGAAATGAACACTTTCAACAAACCAAGGCTTGAGTTATTTATGCATAAATTATCAAAAATTATGTTAAAGTGGGCGAATAGGCTGCGTAGATTTACTCCTATAAATAAGCTCACATTGAAATTCCCATATTATCTGCTAATGTGCTGATGACGTATGAGTTAAAAAGCTTAAAGCATGAATTATTACCATAATGCTGAAAAATGGGCACATGATTATTAGTGACATGCACTTTAGAGATGAATCACAATAGAAACTGATGATGCTGATGTAACTGGCTGCATAAAGACGCAGTTAGCTCTAAGTAGCAACCAAGGTCCTCTAATAACAATGTTTTTATGCTGTAGTTCTACTGCAGAATTAAAGAACAAACTGCCTTTACAATGCAACACTTACTACATGTGTACTGGGATTTGCCCTCATAATAATATTTTGCTTTACTTGCTTTACTCCCATGAACATTTCTTGTGTTGCCTGAAGCAGCACATCGGTCTCAGAATTCTGAACCACTGTAAGAATATTATCAGTTGGGCGCCAATCAGAATACAAACATCATAATCGTTTTTCCTTAAACTTGCTGAAGTGATCATTAAATGGTGATGTGAGGGAAAAAATGTCAAACAGAGGATCAGATTTTAAGCTTTCACCACTGTCCATATGGCATCTCAAAGTGTTTGACAAGTAAAAAACAACAGACTGCAGCAAGTCTAGAGAAACAACAGATGTGTGGTTGTGTTACTTTCATAAGGCCAGATGGAAACACAATGACAACAGCAACTGTAACGCAGCGTGACAGTTTGTGTCTGAAAGAGATGCAAAAAATGTCTAATCTTTCAAGCATCTCTGTGATCGTTCACATACACAGTTGAGGAGGAACTACTGAATGTAAAATAACAGATTTTATGAATCCCAACACTGCTGTATTATTGCTCAAATGTCTCACAAATGTAGTTGAGGTACCCACCGGAGCCTTTGATCTCCCGGACATAGTTGCTAGGAAACCAGCCAGTCCTGCCATTGAGCGTCCCCTCCCACCAGCCGCCATCCTCCTGACGAGTCACGCTGATGATATCACCCTTAGCGAAGGTGAGCTCATCCTCGTTGGTCTGTTGGAAGTTGAAACGTGCCTTCACCAGCAGCTGCTGTCCACTGTTTTCTGACATGTCCTGACAGACGAGGGACGGATGACGCAGAGACAACAGAGTGAGTAGTGAGCACAGATAAACATTTAGAGTCTTATCAAACATCCACTCAACTGTATTGGGAAAGAAACCCGCAAATATTGTTCAACATTTATTACTCATTATACACTGTACCACAGACAGAGAACATAGGTATTCGGCACAAATATTTGCTTTAAGAATAATTTCACTATCTGACATTTTACATCACTCTGTGAACATGTGTTTGGTGATTTTCTTATTCTATTACAGAAAAACTGAAACTGGAGTTTCATCTTATTGTGCCTGATTAGACCTTTTCTCCAGACTGTGTGAGCATGTTGAGACTTTGACTGACATCTCTGTGACCACAATATTAGTTCCGTTGCACCCGTTAGAACACGACTTACTCCTCCATCATTCTTAAGTTTGGGTCTCACTTAATTCTGCTTTGCTAAATTAACTTGTGTGTTGAGGCAAAAAGCTGGTGGGAGAGAACAAAATGTAGACATGGAACAGCAGGAGCTAGTGCGGCTAGCAGGCTAACGGCCGCACTCCACATGTAAAATATTCTTTTAAAGTGGGGCCCGACCGATATATTGGTTTGCCAATATTATCGGCCAATACTGGCCTACTGCAGATATATCAGTATCAGCGTATATGTTCTCTGATATGTGCCGATATTAAAACTGATTTTTAAGAGTGGAAAAAATGCTTGGACAAGTAATTTAAAACGGTGTAATCATGTAGTATGTCCAGCAGAGGGCGGCCCATTATTTAATTGGTGATAAGTGAAGCGTTTACTGGTCAGTACAATGATGTTTGGAATTACGTTTGTAGATATAATGCCTCCATTATGTATCTTTGACACACGTATTTGATGACCACATTCAAAATATTACACATTATACTGGCCCATATGTTGGATATCAGAATTTTCTTACTCCCTAATATCGGCATCTGCGTCGGCCCCAAAAAGTTCCATATCGGCCAGGCCCTACTTCCAGGCCTTTTATCAATTATTTATCATCACCATCTATCAATGTCCTTGCATTCACTGCCTCTAAACAGGATTTGATCACAGTTAACAAGAAGGTGTCAGTTTGCATAACAGTAGTTCTTAACTGTAGTTTTACAGTTGAACCAAACCACTGCACTGATTGAACTGAATGCATGGATTTATGATTTGTCATTAGTTATGCTGAACTGCATTTAGACAAAATAACAAAAATACCTTAACATAATGAACTCAAACTCATGAAAAACTGTGCTTTGAAAGGTTCACTAAAGGTCTGTGTCTTTCTTTCGCGTTATATCTGTTGTGTTCCTAAACTGTAGGCTACTGTTAGTGAGTGTTGACCTCACCAAACTGCGAAACTGGTTCTGCAGCAGCTTAGAGGATCGACCCAGCGAAGCCTGACAGGACAGCGACTCGAACGACTTGATGCGATGGGCTGAAGAGTGCCGGGCGCACACTGAGTCACTGCCCACGCCGATATCTGCATGGAAAGGGCAAAATATAAATACACTCGATCTGCAGTCAGCACCCACACACTCATGAATTACACGCCTGTCTTTCATAAAAACACCCACACACATCACGTAACCCACACACTCTGGACCTATTTTGACTAACCTGCCGTCACTTTATTTAGGGCAACCAGGCTGCTCAGCACCTTTGAGAAGTTCAGTCCCAGCAGCAGGTCGCTGGCCTCAAACGGCTGTGGGTGAGAGAGAGGAAAGAGCGGGAACAAGATCGTGAGAACAAGAGTGTCATCTGCAAGTTAATTTCCCTTTTGAAGCTAATCGCTATTTCCAGCGCGGCAGGTCTGTGACATCACTTGGCCGCAGTGTCGAGCAGTCAATCGATAACTCTTGTTATCTCTGACAGGAATAGTGGGCGAAACACACGAGCTCAGCAGACACACACACACTGAATATCTGTAGCAGAGACAGTGAAATCCTTTTTACAGCTTTTATCTATACTGCTCAGAGTATGAGCTCACAAAAGATACTAAAAGGAGCTCTTGGGTCGACTTCATGAAGAGCAGAAGCATGAAAAGTTAAGGTTGCCTATATTCTGTCTTTTTTTTAATTACCATCAAATCCCACAAAAGGGCTAAAACCACCTACGAATTGATACTGTCCATATAGCTAAAGACTGAAATACAGGGTCGATTTGCATTGTGAAAAATAAATCACACCGGGGCTGAGATCGAGATAACGCAGCAACTCTCATTTAAATTCTCATGTCCCCATCCAGACAACAACAACAGAAACAAACAGCATTTCAACACCTGCTATGAAAGAGCTAAAAGATGTAGTTGCAATGAAAACTTTTTATTTCTGATGCTTTGTCTCACCATTATTTGTTTGTCTAGTCATTATTAGCTTCTTAATGATGCCAGGAAATTGTGGAAGATTGCCATCACAAGTTCCCAGAGCCCAAAGTGATGTTTTGTAAGTACTTGCTTTATCCAACCAGCAGTCAATAACCCAAAAATCTCAATTTTACATTAATATGAACAGTATAAATGAACTCATTAGCAAATTTGTTGTTGATTAATCCTCTGATGCTTGTTTCTTCATCACTGATATATATCTGTGCCTCAGATGTCCATTAATGTTCAAAAACTATTCAGGATACATCAGAGAGTCACACAGTTACAATGTCGACATGGTCCATCA
>JAQFJA010000005.1:8158137-8168432 GCA_029874485.1 Naso brachycentron
GGTTTGGTCGCATCATTTTTAGTCGCGTTTTTTGCTACCCTCAACACTGGGTGACCCTCAGGAAAATGAGAAAAGGGCCAAAAATGGCCGGAGTTCTCCTTTAAGTCACTTGCATTAATGTTACCACTATATCCTTTACTACATGTATTGTTGGACTGGGCTGGGATGTTGATGTGCATCTTATTTACAAGTCTGACAGTTATGAAGAAAACATAAACAGAACACGAGTGGCACAGACAGAACTGGGGAGTCCCAAAGTATTGACAGACTAATGCACTGTTAGCTCCGGTTTTGTTTTCATAGGATTTGTTGACAATGAGAACCATGCAGAATAATGCCAGCTTTATCCTTTAACTGCAGTGAAAGTATAAGCACTGTCTGCGTCACACTCAGTGTGACTCTCACTCTCCTCTTGGTTAGCATGAATGGCAGTGATTGTATCTCTGTTGACGACTGTAGTCGTCGTCTCACTTCCTGTGAGTGATTAGTTACTCTCGCTTCAGTTATATTCAGTGTGAGTGACTGTGAGATATGAGTCTCTATCATCTTCCGCTCTGATTGCAGATATGTCCTGAGGGACTGTATGAATGTCTGCGTTTGCTAGTGTGTTGAGTGTGTTTTTGAAGAAGAGAGGATAAGTGTATATGTGTTTGTGTGCATGTACAAGTTACTGAATACTTGAGGACAATTCATGTGAAAGAACCCTCTTCCTCACCGCTCTTTACTTTCACTTGAACTGAAACTACCACAAACATTATGTGTCCATAACTGCTATATTTAGGCTCTTCCTGCATCACAAAAAGTCAATAGAACAGATTCTCCATTAGAAAAAATGTTATCAGTCATCACAGCGTAGCATGATGAATGATTTAAATTAAACATTCACGCACGCAGATAATGAACGTGACTAACGCGACAAGCTTTGACACGTCGGCGAGGCCTCAGCATCAGTCAGGTAATGATCGCTCGGAGCGGCCTGACACAACAGTGCAACACCCCTCTGTGAGTCAGCGAGCTACCACAACGTGTTGAGCTGCTCTCACACTCATCATGATTCAGGAAATGAGTACCTGCTCAAGGTATCTGTGGCTAATGGGATACTGCTGCCTATCATATGTTTTAGTAGAAGGTTGGTTAAATGTACTAAATCATAATGAAAGATTAAAGCTTCTGTGAATCCCTTTGGAGGTAGCCCCTGCAGTGGGAAGTAAAAATAAGATAATAATCTTAATATGAAGAAAAAAGAAGCAAAGCAGTTTTCTATCGGGGTAAACTGTGAAATATTTTTATTGGCGAAGTTAGTCACCTGATGTCAATACAGCTGATCATGTGTTTCACGTCCTAAGACCAGACTGAGGACAAAATACACAACAGAGCAGAAGGAAGTGAAGATTACAACCCAAACCAGGGAGACACGATAATTAACAGTGCCAATAAATCATCAATGATGGAAAATAACATTAAGCTTTTATGTATTATTCTGATAATAAAACTGTAGCCGATAGATACTGACAATAATATGAAGCCATTATGCTTTTAATGACCTTGTGCACTAAAAGAAGTTGATCATCAACCCTTTTTATTTCTTAATTAAGCATATCAGTTTGCTTTATGCCTTTAGTCAGTGTGTTTTTTCTCAGACTAAACAGCTATAGGCTTTTGGTTCTTAAGAAGCCTTTGTTCTTTTCTTTAGTATTCACGAGCATTTATTAAAATGTTTGAATGGACAGATTATGTCAACACAGAGGTAGACTGATTGATCGGCAAGCCGACTGATTGGCAGGCTGATAAATCGGCGCCAATTACTGCCATTTTTAAATAATCGTCATTGGCCGCTGCATGAGCATGTTAGGCTGATAAACACACAGATACATCTGCGGACAGCCCAGTGTTGTTGTGGGATCACACGAAGTGAGGAATACACGTCAACGACTTCACAACCTGAGGAAGAAAATCGAAAGGCTTAAATTATCTTTCAAAGCCCTACATATTTAATTGATTAGATAAGAAATGTTACATTTTGAGAGAAAATATGAATAACCTTTGGCTACTTAGGAACTGTTTTAATAGAGAACCTTCAACCAGCTGCAGATTACAGGTAGTTAAATATTTGGGATTAGCAGCCTACTGAAACCACGCAACAGCATGGGGCTAAATTATTTTAGACTGTGGTATTGCTAAGCTCCAATGTTATCTATTCTGTTTTGGTACTGGAGATTTTTTGTCGAGGCTGTGCGTGGGGCGGAGCAGCTCTCATACATGCTGCGGTAGGGCATGTTCAGACACACACAGCCTCTGCTCCTGTAAGAACGATGGCGCAGAAAACTAAACGTTTGAAAGCATCATCACACGTTATGAAAGTTGCTGCGGACAACGTTCTTCACAAGTGCAACAACTTGTTTGCGTGTGAGAGCGTAAACTCGAGCCATTTGTCAAGACATTTTGTAAAACTGGGCTTAGCGCATGCTTCGCTCATCACACGGCTGCGTGAATGAAGTGGCCTTTGTTGTCTTCAACATATATGAGCAGCTGGCTTTGTAATATGAGTAAACCAAGTTGTTACTACTATGATTACTATTATTTTTTATTTTCAATCACTGAGAATATGGCCATTTGCTTCTGACAGCGTCTGTCACAAACAAAAAACATGCCATTGGACAGTTTTGGGAAGATGTACAACTATCATGTACTTTAGGTTACTATAAATATTTCCCTAAATCATCTGTTAAAACAAAATTCTAAAAATTATTAGTATTATAATAAATAATATTGTCTGTTTATGTTTACTTAAATTAAGCATTTTTTGTATCATTTCTTATTATGACATTTTTACATTTTATAAAGGGAAAAACAGAAAATCGCCCAAAGAAATTCAGCACCCTATATCTGCCATCGGCTGCTCTGATTTCCAAAGATCGGCATTGGTATCGGCCGCAGACAAACCTGAATCAGCTGACCTCTGTGTCAGAACATTTTGTTAAAATTCTAAGGCAAAATTGCTAAAATAGTCAAAATGTCTGTGTGAAGTTTTCTGATTTGCACCTTCTGGAAAATATTTAAGAGTGAGACAAACTGTTTTTTGTAGTAATAGCGATTTGGGGTAGATTTGTTTTAGTTAGAGCCATGGAGTAATAAATCATCCATCTTTGCCTTTCTTAGCCTCAACTGTGCAAAATCTACAGAGCATAATTTACCTACTTCTTAAGATATATTTATGTGAAATGATCAGTTATGTTTAAGGACCATAGCAGTATGACTACATGTCATTGTCCTTTCTCAACATCGGCCACATCGGTTGAATAACCGCCACACGTTTTTCCTAGAATAAATTGTTTAATCTATGAAATATTGTGTTTGTTCACATTTTGTACAGATTCAATAAATGTTACAGAAAGTACCTGAAAATGTTCGACGTTAGTTAGAAAGACGGTCTGTGTCAAAATTCTTCTTCACGCTAACATTCGTGCGAGGAAGGCAGAGCTTATAAGGAACTATTTTCCCAGGCTCAACAGCTCCCGGCTCCCTGCTCTCTCTCTCTCTCTCGCTCAATTTTTGACCAAATAAACGCAGACTTTCTCCTGTGAAGGTTGAATTACCTAAACAAAGCAACTTTCACATGTCCTAGTGTTTCTCCTCCCTGTTTCGACTTGAATGTCGGTTGATGGAGTTTAAAAATGCAGTCTGAGATCTACTTAAGTAAACACATGGTAGAATTTAGACGACATTTGTAGAAGATAGACTTCTCTGTTAATGTTCTGAAGTCATAAGAAGACTGGTATGGTCCTTTAGAGTCAGAGCTTTTTGCTTTTGTTCTAACAGCAATCACAGGTAGATCTTGTTTTTGTCAGAGCTAGGGAATATTAAATCGTCCATTGCTGCTTGCTACATCTTGGCCTTTCTCACCCTCAGGTGTGCGTAAACTATGGATTATAATCAACCTTCTTTTTAAGAGAAAAAAATGAGAAATTATCTGTTTTCACAAAGACTTTTCAATGTATTGGCAAAATCAGCCCAGTCATGTGTTGCAGATATGATCTATTCACCAACAATTATTCAGTAACGATAACAATCACTGATTAAAATATTAGCTGTTTTTCGGTGGTAAACATTTTAAATTGAAAATCTTTGGGCTTTGGACTTACGTTGGATTTTAATGATTTGATTTTATGTCTGTTTTATTTGAGATAAAATAAAGTAAACGTTAAAGGAGCTATATACAAAAACAATTCACTGCTAGCTGTCGCAGTTAAGTATCAGCTTTACACCAAAACAAACCTGTGTGTCAGTCACACCTCCCCTTTCCCCTGGCACTCCACTCGCCCCACCCCCCCGTTTTCAGCAACTCTGCTCAATGGCAGTGCCATGTTTGCTTTGGGAGGATAATGTTATTTTATCTCAAGTAAAAAAAACAAAACATCTACTTGTCTCTTCCCACGATGCACGGCGAGTCAGAATCCCAATTACAACACAGTAAAACAACATGCCCGAACAGTTAATGAAAATGAGTGTCAGGTGCACTCCTACACTCATCACAACAAAAAGGATATTATTGTCGATAGCTCTGTACAGTTAGTCAACTGAGGTGAGTATGCAACACAACAGCCTGTTGTAGTGACAATGGATTCAAAGTGTCCCATTAGCAGAGACAGATGGATCTGTGATTATTCTCAGGGTAGACCAGGGGTAAAGTTACGATTCCAGAGGGACCAGTGAGGTCATGGGAACTGTAATGATCACTTCCTGTGGTCAAAGACATTAACGGTTAAGGGTCAGTAAGAGCAGCTGCCCAAGTGTGAGACGTGGGCATGTCTAATCGGCAAGAGGTACCCAGATTAGATCTAAACGAGATCAACCCTGCTGTAATGTCCCTGCTAGACAAGCAAAAAGAGAAAGACCAGCATTCTGATGCTCAGCCAAACATCCAGCTTAATTCCTCTGGAAAGGGGCAGGTCGGGACTGAAAAAGCACAGCGTCCGTCTGTCTGTCTGTCTGTGTCTGTCTGTCATTATCACGTAAGAAGTCACTGCTCTAATCTGCAGCCGCAGCTACCTGGGGTCCGAGCCAGCAGTGCTCTGGGCTCTGGAGACTATCCATCCTTTGGCTCGGCAGATGATGAGCTGAGGTCTGCTGTGTCCAAAACTACTGTAATCCTGCTCAAAGAGGTCATATCTTTGAACACACTCGTGCATGCAAGTATCTAACAGAGTTTATAAAGGTTGGAAAATGGAGACGGCATTGAGTGCAGTCAGCGGCAGCAAATGCACAAGTCAGCATAACATAAAGGAGCTGGGTTTTTCTTTATGGGGAATTTTACTGTTTGTTACCAATAAAACAGCAGCAGATTGCTCAATACTGTTGCCAGAACTTGTCCCCGCAGCGAGCCAGAACAAACAGAGCTTTTACAATGAAATCA
Source organism: Naso brachycentron (assembly GCA_029874485.1). Lineage (NCBI taxonomy): Eukaryota > Metazoa > Chordata > Actinopteri > Acanthuriformes > Acanthuridae > Naso > Naso brachycentron. Next base: position 8,163,551 of record JAQFJA010000005.1, read on the forward strand.
GAACGGACATCTTTTGCCTTTCGAGCATTTCAGCTGTCTGTTACTAAAGGGCATGTTTCACTTCACACACTTAATATGACAGCGCTCTGTCTCACCCCATCTCCACCTCCTGTTCGGTGGCTGGAGACTCCGCAGGGAGAGGGGCAACGCTGAGGAACACTGAGCTGTATTGTCAAACTGGGATGGTTCAATGACCCTTCTATGCACTGGCCAACACAGCCTGAAACTGCACGCTGTCCTCCATTTGCTTCAATCACACAACTATTCTCACCGCACATGAACACAACAAGTTCACATCTTTTAATCCAGTTCTGCAAGTGTGAGCAACAACACCTAATGACACGTTTACCTCATGATAATATGCGTGGCATTACCATGTTAGAACAAAGTGCTTACATAAGCATGCTCCTCTACAGTCCACAGCTGCAGTGGCGACCTGTTCTTCATAGAAAATCTTTATTAAAGGTCTTGTGTAAGTGACGGTGGTTATAAAGCCACGCACGAGCCCAGGGGCGCCGCTTTGCATTAATTAGTAAGCAAGTATAAACACGACCCAGGCTCCTCTATACATGAGTGTGAAATTTAAACAGGCTACATTGCAGTAGTTGTATTAACTGATGTTACTTAAGGCTGCCATAATGTTGCAAATGCAGGCCGGGCGAGTCAACCTCTCTGCCCGGCGATGGGTGATTGTTCTCGGCTTGCAGTTCACTCCCTCCTGCCTCTGTCTGTGTGTCTGTCAGGGGCTCCACGGTCCCATTGTTTATTGTATGAGTGTCTCCGCTCTTAAACGCGAAAACTCTCCGTTTGTACCAACGCTTCTTCGTTTGTGTTTTAACACCCAGACGTGCGTGGTGGGCCTAAAACAGAAAACTTGAGCTCAAACGTGTGAAATGTACCACTCACCTCGACGCGGAATGATGTGCAGCCCTTGAGAAACTCCTTTATGTTGCTCAGGCACTCGCCGTCGTTCTTCGGTTCTTGGTAAATCTGGGGAGACGGAAACGCTGGTTAGAGAAACGGCGGACTTTCAGTTCACGCTGCGGGTTTCCTGCTGCTCACACTGCGGGTTTTCTTAGAGTTTCTTTTTTTTTTTGCCCTGAATGTTTATGTTCTCGGTCGACACGCATTCTTCAGTGTTTGTTGCGGGCCTGACACACACCGAGGGGCTGAGCTCTGATCCCGCAGCGGGGAAGTGAAGGAGGCTGTGGTATTGGGTCGAGGGAAATGACGTCGACAAATAAAGATCCCCGCCGGTGTTGCTGTAGCCTATGGGTGCTCTGATCTTTATGATAACCTACTTTAACAAAGTGATGAAGAAGAAGAATGTTGTCTGTCCTCAGTGATGTAACTGGGGTTAAGGAAAAATACTGGAATCATCTTTCAGTTTAAGACACTTAAATTTCAGCAAAACCCCTCAGAATGAACATAAAGTTTAATTTACTCCCTTCTAAAAGATTACAGCCTTTATGAGGGTAGGATCTCTCAGCACATTTGGATTAGACAGCACTAAATTTAAAAAGATATATAAGCTAGATAACCCACAGATTTTTTGAGGATGATCTTTTTTTAACTGAAACAGATTTAATTCAATTATTAAATTTACTATGACTCATACTGTATCTGTGCTGATCAGGATACTATATATATATATTTATATCCAAAAACTTGTCAGTGGTCTCTTACAAACTATGTAAAGGAGACACTGTTTCTGTTTCTATTTCATTTCTCTATTGTAATTTCTTCCTGTCTATTGGTTGACATATATGCCAATTAGGGATGCATGATATTGGATTTTTTTATGCTGATATTTTACAACTCATTTAGCCAATAATCAACACCGAAATATACATACATTTTTTCCCCCACACCTGATTGCAGAGATCATCAAGTCTCCTCTGTAGTGGAATTAACATACAGTGTTATTATGGTCACTCTTACCGTGTTGGCCTGCCGGCAAATGCAGGCACAAAATACAAAGATTAAAATTACGTAATATTCATTCCTTGTGCAAAAGAAGAAAAATACTTGAACTCGAGTTTTGGAAAACATGTCATATTTATTTATGACAATTGCTTTTAAACAAAACAAGTCAGATACATCCTGCTTAAAACTGGATGATGCTCTCCCTGAGATCATAACAATACCGACCACCAGAGCAAATCTGGCCTGTTTCACAAGTGACACAGTAAGTAAACATGACGTCTGTCCACAAGTAACATGTGAAACATGACGTTGCCTCAGGCGTTTAATGAAAGAAACAGCAGCCTATTATTTTATTGGTTATTATATCAGCGGATATTGTTGTGCTGGCCGCTAACGGATATTTAATTTTAAAGCCAATATCAGCCAATACAGATAACGTCCCAATAAAATTGGGCGTCCCTAATGCCAATATATCTGCCATAACTGAACATTAGACCAGTATAGACTCCTGAGATTAATTAATGACCAGCATTTTTTTATTTGTCTTACATTTTGCATTTTCTTATACTTTTCCTTACGTTTTATTTTTTGCAATTTTTCCATTTCCCTCAAAATATTTTGCTCATATTTAATGGCAATGCATGCACTCACAATGTTATTCATTTTTCTAGCCCACATCTTCCTTGTTTTCCCTAATTTTACTTGTTCTTCTAAACTTTTCCTATTTCCATCTTGCTACTGAGAAGGGCTTATTGTCGAAATGTGGTTAGTCCAGGAGGTATTCGTGTATAACTTGGAGATCAATGTAGTCACAAAAAGTAGCTACACCCTTTGGTTAAAGATGAATTATGCAAGTGGAGCTGAGGCAATACATGTTGCATCAGCTCCACCATCCTCACATCATGGCCTTGCATCTCTCTATTAAAAAAAAAAAAATCTCCAAGGAAAGAAGAGATGCAAGTGAGGAGCATAGATCCTGTTATAATTGGTAGGAGTCGTGGTTTATATTATCCTTGGTTCATAAAGCCCTGAATATTGCCCTAATAGCAAGTGACATTAGAACCAGTTTGTGGCGTGTATCTGCCCTTCTTCTCTGGCCCAGTGCTCTGTGCACAGCCCTGCAAACACTTAGAGTGATGACTGAAGTGTGGCCAAAACAAAACCAGATGAGGGCCACATCAAGGCCAGGCTGTGGCATGATGTGACAGGCCAATGAATGACAAGCCCATGGAGACTCCCTACTCATGACTGTAAAAGCACAAGTGTTGGGGAAAATATGGGCAGCACGAGATGGGGAAAATGTTAAGCTGTTTTTCAATAGTAGAATTTGTCACAGTCCAGACCTAAAGAAATCTATGTGTCAATATTCAGTCATAGTCATAGCGCCACCTACTGGCAGGATGACATTAGATTGCTTTATTTGTGTACGTGCTTCTCCCATCTTGTCCATCTTAACCTGATCATCCTTAAAGAGGCCTTGTTATGCTCATTTTCTGGGTTCATATTATATTCTTGATTACTACTAGAGCAGGTTTACATGCTTTGATGCTCAAAAAACTGTTTTTCATATAGTCGACTGCAGCAGCCCTGTTTTTTCCAGAATTTTTGCCTCAGTCTGAGACACTCTGTTTTAGCTCCTGCTCTGCCTCTAAAGACTTACTCGGCTCTGATTGGCCAGTTCAAACACACACCTTCCAGATGAACCTATAGACAAGCCCAGCACGCTGTGACACACTAGTGGTCTGAAATGTAAAATAACTGATGAGAACGGAGCGTTTAGAGCTATTAGAAACAGCCCACAGGGATTACAGCTCCATACCCTTACCTCATTATTTCATAATTTGGCATCATTTAAAACAGCAATCCGACTTTGTATCATCATTTATAAATTGAAAGAGACAGAAAAGCGTAATATGACCCCTTTAAACTTTGTCTAAGCATTCTTAAGAACTATAATTCGAAATAATGAAACTTGTTAGATTGCCTCCCTATTAGCAACAGTAATTAATGGGTATATGAGTATCACCATATGGTTTAAATGAAACAGTCATAGTGCAATCAACACTCTGTTATGCATGACTACATGTGTCTCTTTTCCTGCTCATGTATGGCTTTTTACTGTTCTCTGTGCTTTTTTTTTGTATATTTAAAAATGTACCTCAATTGAATTCAAATGCACTTGACTTAAGTATTTGACAAAATTGTCTTTTAATAAATAAAAAAAAGTTGTCATGTGATTAGGCGTCACACATGATATGCAGTGAACAGCCCACAGAAGAGAATAAAGAGAGCAGAGGAACAACTGTAGTGGCTCATTTTTTTTCTTCTGCTGTCTGTTTTTAGTCACACCAACAACATCGCAGCCTGAAATGTCTACATAACAAAGGCACTCAGAGCAAATGTAAAGATAAGTGCAAAAAAAGAAGAGCACAGGACATTCTTGTCTGGATGAGAGTTGTAGTTTGGACATCGATGCATTATGCACTGGGAAAAAAAAAGTTTCTTTTGAGATGTTACGGTGTGTGACTCTTTGCTTTAATGTGACGCTTTTTGGCTGTTCATGTTGAACTGCCTGTCCAGCCCTGCTCATGAGGAATAACTACTATTTGCTCTCTACTTCAGCTGCCCCCTACGCTGACTGGCACAGGAGTGCGAGTTCCTGTTCAATGCTGCTTGCAGCTTTAATAGTAATAGTATTTACACAACTGATTAATCAGCCTTGTTAATTCATTATTCAGTGTTACTTTACTGTAGATTCATCACATCAGTGCAGCTGATAAGTAGCTTAACAAAAAATGTCAGTGCAGGTGAGGTTTGAGGTTAATTTAGGGAGATGCCATTACATACTTTGTCCACTAGAGAGCACTGATGCGTTCAATTTTCAACAATGCTCCTTTCTGTACCTCAGTTATACTTTATAAGCAAAAGGATTGGATTCTAATAAAAAATGTGTGTT
>JAQFJA010000005.1:8201053-8211424 GCA_029874485.1 Naso brachycentron
ATAAAATGCCTCCATACTGCTCATGCAAAGTAATCCAAGTGTCACAAAGCCCTAACATGCCATGTTGTTTAAAGAACGTCACAGACTCCATGTTTTTTGCCTTACTGTTTACTGTAGCCTGTAGATTCTAATATGGGAGCCTTGTTCACATATGCAAAAACATGGCACATGTAAGGCTAAAAACATGGTGTCTGTGACGTTTTCTAAAGCAGCATTGCATATTGGGGATTCAGGACACTTGTATTAGTTTGCATGAGCAGTATGGAGGTATTTCATGCTTTTGTTATGCATTTTATTTACATATATACATCCTGGTCACCATTTGCTTCAATTGCTTGAGAGCTTACGGCAAACCTTTTTCCTCTGAAACAACAACAGTGTTTTGTGGACTAAAAAACTTAACCCACCCTTCAGTCCATATGAGTGTGAGTAGATAATGACTGAATTTTCATTTTTGGGTGAACTATCCCTTTAAGGTACACAAAGCAAAATATATGTGCACAATAATGTAATTCCCATTTGCAGGGTTTATAAAGTCTATATAAGAAATATGCTGTGTTAATCCAGATAAGCAGTTTATTCAAATTAAGCATTTTGAAAAACAAAAGTAGTCTGACATTTCGTCTTTGGGATTCTTCAGTCAAGGTATTTGCGAATGACTTTCAAACACCTCATTCTCTCACTGCTCTCCTTCTTGTTTGCAGGGCGGCTACATGGCTGCCAAAGTTTCCAAGCTGGACGAGCAGTTTAAATTTGATGCCCCCCGAGAAAAACAGAAGGAAGGCTCATGCTCCAGCATTTTCAGTGGAGTTTCCATCTATGTCAATGGCTACACAGGTAACACCGGGCTGTAACGCATCCGTATCACTGCATGACACGACTTTGTCTCCTTAGTAGTTAGAAGTCCTTTATAGTTTGAAAAACTGAATGACGATGTAAATGTTCTCCAAGAAGGTCCCAGCAGAATGTCTGGAGAGAAAAATGCACATAGTTTTTTTTTTATTCCCCCTGATTTGACCCCTTTTTCCTTTTACACTCACATGAAATAATCTCATTTTCATTTGCCAGATCAGACTTACAGTAATTCTCTTACTGGATTTTAATTCTTTGCACAATGACACCATGTTCATTTTAATGGGTTATGAGTTTTTCTCCCACATCCTTGTTTACTTATTTATGCTCATTTTCTAGTCATGCATTTGTTTCCTGTGTTTTTAAGTTTTGTGCAGATCTGTAAGTAGTTGTCATGTGTAGACTGCCTGATGAACTTTAACAATTAAAATCAGTTAACTGCTCTTGTGGTCTACTGCTCGACTTATAATGGTACTGGTGTTGCATTTTGCTTCTGTCAACCTACACAGCTAAAAATGTTACCGTCAGATGATTCATGCAATAAATCTGCTTAAGCTGACGTCGTCTTTTTGATATTACATTTTTGTTTGTGAGCAGAGCCAAGTGCAGATGAGCTACGCAGGCTGATGATGCTGCATGGTGGCCAGTTCCATGTCTACTACTCTCGCTCCAAGACCACCCACATCATAGCCAATAACTTGCCAAACAGCAAAATTCAGGAGCTCAAAGGGGAGAAGATCATGAGGCCGGAGTGGATCACTGACAGGTGTGTTAAGTTGAGCATTTGTTCATTCCACATGCAGGCTGGGTTGCTTGTTAAAAGTGTCCTCCACAATATTAGCTGACATTCACTGTGTTTGCATTGTTGTTTGTTTAAACAGTATCAAGGCTGGGCATCTTCTGCCTCACCTACAGTACCAGCTGTACACTAAACATAAAGGCCCACTCTTCCCGAGCATGAGTTTGCAGCAGACCTCAGAGATAGCAGGACCCAGCCACGGGTTGCTTCAGCCGAGCATCCATCAAAAGTTTCATCTGCCAAGGCACAGCATTCAGCATGAGCAGTCCTCATTTAGCTACCAGAATAACTCTATCCCTCACCAAAGCCACAGTTGGCTTTACCAAGGCAACATGCAACCTCAGTCCATTCAGCAAAACTCTGCAGCTTGCTTCATTAACCCCAAACCAAGTCACTTAGCATCCAGTAAACCTAAAACAGATACCAGGAATACAAGTGCTTTACACACCTCCTCGCTGTCTGACCCGAGCCCCACAATGCACCCACAGTCTACTCCTCAAGCACCTCATCCTAATCTTCAGCAGCAGATAGCAGGCCAACCACAACCTCAGACCAACTCTTCCTGCAACAGCAAGGAAGTGGAATTAAAAATGTAAGTATAAGAATGCAGCCTGTTTTTTTTTTTTGCTTTTAAATCAGAGAGCTTTTGCACACACAACGGAAACATCTTGTTACAGTAATTCTAATAAATAAGAGGTCTTATCTTTATCTCACAGAAACAGATTATTGCAGACCTCATTGGACGTGATGAGCCATTCAAAAATGAATGAAATGCAAGAGTGTGGCAAAGAAGATCCCCCTCCTCAGGAGGTGAATGAAGTACTCCTGACCAACGGACACACTCACCTTGTTAATGGTGCCTTAAAGCCAGAGGGCCTGTCCCCTGTCACAGATAAACCCTCTATTGACAAGGAACTGCCTAAATGCAGAGTCAGGAATTCAGAAAATAAACCTCAAAGTCCTCCAATTCAGTTTCAGACCAAACCTGACCCATATGAGTTTCCCCACAGTCCTCCAAAGCAGTCTGATCAGTCATCGATCTTTCTCGAGCAATCCAGCTCTCATGGAGCCACTGAGCAGAGACCTAAGCCTCCACCTCCCTCCTACCAGGAGGCTATAAAAGCCACTGAAAACCACCTCCTCTCAAAACAGCTCCAGCCATCCTGTCAGATGGATTCAAATTCCAAAAAGACTCCTCTCTCACCTGCGTCTCACTCTCTGTCACATTCTCCAATCCGACTGAACGGAAGTCACCACAATGCCTTTTCATCTGACTCACTAAACACGACCAACATAACAGCCAGACCTGATCCTCCCTCCGAAAAGTCATCATCATCCTCCAAGTCCTCAGTGCAGCTGCTCGCACAGACAGGCGGTTTGATCTCCGAGTATTACTCTCACTCACGTTTGCACCAGATCTCCACATGGAGGGCCGGCTTCTCCGAATACGTAAATGAGCTCCATAGTAAACGAAAAGCGGCGGGGAGCACTTCCTTTCCTGGAAAGGAGCGTTTGAGGAAATCTGTGGCCCAGCACTCTGCAGGCAGTCGAGGTAGGAAAGGAAGAGTCACTTTGATGCTCTTCTTCTCTTAACATCCATTTCATTTCTCTTTTTAAAGTGGGGTGTATTTGAGTGTCACAGTGGCTCAGTGTTCCACTCAGCTGCAACTTCTCCAGTTGAAATTCTGACAGAGACACTGGTTGCATGTCATTCACAGCTTATTGCACAGTGTGTCCTGTTAACTGTTTGTAGCCTGCCAATAAGTGCAAAACGTCCAAAATGTCATGTTTATAAATGGGATGCGTCATCATGAATAAGCAAACCAGTGCTTTGAAGTCCCTATAGTCCATGTTTGTGTTCTGAAAGATATACTATAATGCCTGTGTCCCCTTATAATCACTGTACAGGTGTCGTATGTGTAGCTCCTTGCAATTAAACTGGATACGTAATGCATGTGGCTTCATGTATGCTATGCTCATGTCCTTTTGTGATTCAGAAATCTTTTGTCTGATGATCTAATACGTATTTGTGTGGTTAGGCACGTCGGCACCTGTAAGTGTCAAATCTTGCGTTCTTCATGTGGACATGGACTGTTTCTTTGTGTCTGTGGGGATCCGACATCGGCCAGAGCTCAAAGGTAAGGCTCCTTTACGTCTGTGTGAAATGTGTGATCCCAGTGAAACGTGCTTGAAAGTAATGTTCACAGAGCGCTCCGATGCATTCAGTCAGTGCACAGAGGTGAGTTCATGGTTTTCGTGCAGGGAAACCCGTGGCGGTGACAAGTAACCGTGGAGAGGGCAGAGTGCCTCGGAGGGCAGGTGCCAACCCTCAGCTGGAGCAGCAGTACTATGAGAAGAAACACACTCATCCTCAGCCTGGTGAGACTGTCATGACAAACCTGTTTGCCTGCTTTGTTCAGTGTATTTTTTTTTTGTTTTTTTCTTATCTTATTGTAACATTCTTGTCTCACCTCTCAGAAGGGGCTGACGAGGACCTGTACAGAACTCCCACACAAGAGAGTCCCGACTCCCATGCCAACGGAGTGGCACAGGATAGTGCTGCTCTCTCAATGGCAGAGATAGCATCCTGCAGTTATGAGGCTAGGTAAGGACATGCCTCATATTTTATTAAACAACACAAATATCTGTGTTTTGTGCCAAAAGCAATATTAATAATTTGGTTGTCTCTCACAGGCAGGCGGGCGTGAGGAACGGGATGTTTTTTGGTAAAGCAAAACAGCTGTGTCCCTCACTGCAGTCAGTCCCGTACGACTTTGAGGCCTACAAAGAGGTGGCTCTCACCATGTATGAGACTCTAGCCAGGTGAGAACAACTTCCTGGTCAATTCATTCGCTTCCCTCACATGCAAAATGACCTGAAGCACACCGTCTCATTTTTATGTTCTTTGCAGTTACACCCATGACATTGAGGCTCTGAGCTGTGATGAAGTGTTGATTGATGGCTCTGCTCTGCTAGCGGAGTTGGGCATCAGTCCAAACGATCTGGCCCAAGCGATCAGAGCAGACATCAAGGAGAAAACAGGATGCTGTGCTTCAGTGGGCATGGGTGAGTCCTGTACTGTAAAATAGATCAAGACAGTGTTCTTGATATTTTACAAACTCAAACTGACTGCTCATCTGTTAAGGATCCAACATCTTGTTGGCTCGGCTGGCGACCCGCAAGGCCAAACCAGACGGGCAATACTTCTTAAGGTCTGAAGAAGTGGATGATTTTATCAGGGACCTGCCGGTGACCAACCTACCAGGTAATTACAGCACCACCTGCTGGTCATGGCCGCCATATTACAGTCTGTAAGCATTCTTGTTGTGAATATTTAACTAATTGTCATTCCTTTTTTTTTTTTTTTTTTAGGTGTTGGGCCTGTCATGGGCAGAAAGCTGGCTGCTATGGGTGTGAGGTCATGTGGGGACCTCCAACAGGTGTCTCTGTCTCAGCTGCGAAAGAAGTTCGGACCCCGGACCGGACAAACCCTGTTCCGCTTCAGCAGGGGGTTGGATGACCGCCCTGTCCGCTACGAGAAGGAAAGGAAGTCTGTCTCAGCTGAGATGAACTACAACATTCGCTTTACCGAGGTTAGACCTACTTTTTTGGATCCGCACTATCTCTTCCTCCCTGTTTTTCCCACTTGTCTCACTCTAACCCTCCTGCCCCCTCCCCTGTGAGCAGGTTGATGAGGCAGAATGTTTCCTGACTAACCTGTCCATGGAGGTGCAAAAACGTTTACAAGAAGCAGGTCTGCGAGGTCGCAGAGTAACCCTCAAGGTCATGATTCGCAAAGTTGGAGCTCCAGTAGAACCTGCTAAATATGGTGGTCATGGTATATGTGACAACCTAGCCAGGTAAGAACAAGACTGTCCCTGTCTGCTGCAACTGATTGATAAAGTCCCCTTTCCATAGTTGTTATCTCTTTGTAGACTAATCTTTATTTCTCTCTGTATCTGTCAGGACTGTGATGCTCGCTCAATCCACGGACAGCGGTCAGCTGATAGCTGCTGCTGTCATCAAGCTGTTCCATGCCATGAAGTTGCCGGTTCAGGACCTGAGAGGGGTCGGCATCCAGGTTCAACTGCTGGAAGGAAATCGCTCCGTCCACCAGGACTCCACAGGCACCCGGACACGCTCCATCAAAGAGATGTTGCGGGAAAAGGGAATAAGTGCGAGATCAAGCAGCAGAGGTTTGTATACAGTGCTTGGTTTTCAATGTATAATCTTTGTTGTCGTCAGTGAAGTCAGTTGAGTTTGAGATCTGTGTTACAGATGTTGCCAATAACAGCACAAATCGGGAAGAGACTTTCGCAACCACCGATCCATCAACTAGCATCTCCTCACACCCGCTTTTCCCTCCTGAGCCAATCCCAGGGACAAGCAGGGACCTGCAGGCATGCAGACAAACTCCGAAACACTCCCGAGCACGACTCAATGTCAGTATTGAGGTCCCCTCCCCTTCACAGGTAAGGACTTACAAAGAAATGTCTCATTAATTAATAAGATAGATTAAAGATTGGGTGTTTACATCAATTTGTGCTCCTTTGTGATCCACAGGTGGATCACTCCGTGTTGGAGGCCCTGCCTGCTGAGCTGAGAGAGCAAGTGGAGCAGTCGTGGACTAATTTTGATGGGAGACCAAGTAACCATCAGGCGCCCAGTCCACAGCCCTCTGCTCCTTTTCCACAGCCTCCCTCTCTAAAGTCTCGTCCAACCACCCCTCCTCGTCCTCCTACCTCTGCTCCTGCACTGTACACTCCACCTGTTGGCACGTTGGTGCTGCAGATTCCAAACCAGCCAGACAGTCCAGGAATTGTACTGGAGCTACCAAACTTCTCACAGGTGTGATTCTGCAGCTTCAGGATTTGATAATCTGATGATTTAAAGTAACAATGTGTCACTTTTTCACCTTCGAGCCATTGCCCGTGGTGTCAAAAACAATCAACGCTACTACGTTGCACAAAACAGCAATTTTAGTAAAACAACATGACATGTAACTTAGCGAGCAGCTACTTACTCTTTAGCAACAAGTCCAGTTTTGTGTCTGTCTGCAGCCTTTTATTTAGCGAAGCTGTCTGCAACAACTGCACGCCAGTTTGTGAGAACTCCTGCCGGTCCTCTTGCTCGCTCACTGTCTCTTTTCTTCCATCAGCATCTTCTGTATGGTATCTGCACCTCTGTCATGAAGATAGTAGAGGCTGTTCAGTTCTGTTACATTGCCCACTGACTCGGCTCTGGTTCTGGTGTTTACTCCATTTGCCGGGGAGTCAAACCTCTGGTAGTGGGACAAAACACCGACACTACCCAGTGCTGCTCAGCTGCAGCTTCTGTCTGTCGCTTTCAGGAACCTCCCTGAATCACAGAGTTTAGGCTGAGCAGTCGTAGGACGTCAGAGGAAAACCAGAGGAGATTTCCTCCATAAAATATGACCCAGTTTCACTATAATTGCATTTTTTTTGCAACGTAGTAGCTTACATTGTTAAGTTTTCTGACTTGAAGTTACATATTGGTGCTTTAATTGTACAACATAACTGGAAAGAAAAATCAGGTGACCTTTTCATTCAGTTTTTTTCTTAGTTTCCATGTCATTACCTTCTACATAATGTTTCAAAGCGTAATTGATCTACTTTTTAGACTTAACTTTGGCAGCATACAAACTAAAGAAATGAAAAGAGCAAACATGAAGTAAGTCTAACTTTGGCAGCCCTGCAACTGTTAGAAGAAACTTTAATGAGATAAAGTGATGTCATACTGTATTTGACCTTTTGGTAACTAAATTCATCCCCTTATGTGAGTTTGTGCCACATAGCAGCAGATCAGGCAGAGGAGGCTATGAGGCCCAAGTCTGTTTGAGAAACCCCAGGTCATTGTTAAACATTCTCTTGGATTCATTTATGATTACAATTTCTAATTTTGTCATCTGTCCATAAAATCGTTCACTAAGAAGTTGACACAAAGCCGACTCAGTTATCTAAGACTTGGAGGCTAAGCTTTAGCTTCACTCAGTCTCTTGGCTGTCTGACTGCAGGTGGATCCTGATGTATTTGCTGCCCTCCCCAAAGAGCTTCAGGAAGAACTGAAGTCTGCCTACAACCGCGCAACTAATGTCCAACCCCAGGCAAAAATCTGTAAGTTCCCAGGTGAATTATTGGTAATGGAATGTTGTTTGTACTATTTTCAGCATGCATGCTATCTTTACTTCTTGGTTTTGCAGCAGTGGAACAGAAGAATCCACTGTTGCAGCTAAAACAGCCAGGAGTTGGGATCGGCATCGGTCGGGTGAAACGGCGCTACAAGAGAAAAAATGCAGTGAGTCCTGTTAAAAAAGGTCCTTCCCCTGTGAAGAGGCGTCAGACCACAAACAGCCCGGCCAAAATCTTACCGCCTCCTGCAAAATTACGAGATCCAGTGAACACCGTAAAGGTGAGCCAATAAACAGCCATTCACGAAAGTAAAGTTCTTTTTTGTACGGTGGCAGTATGTGATGATAGAGAGTTACGCCTGTTTTCCTTTCCCAGACTGAAAACAGTCCCTCCACATCGACATCAAAACCAGACATCCCAGAGACTCTGTCCAAAGTCATTCCTCGCCCTGCTCCAGCGCTGGCGGGAGCATGTGACCTCACAGACATTAAAACACTCCTACGGGAGTGGGTCACCACCATCACAGGTATGCAGGGAAGAAACAGCCGTGTCACAGTGTCAGTTCATGCACTCACCTGTGTTGTTTAAGTGGGTTGCAAAAACACATTTTTTAACACTTCTTACTTGCTGTCAGAACCAATGGAGGAGGACATTCTGCAGGTGGTGAAATACTGCACTGATCTGATTGATGATAAAGATCTGGAGAAGTTGGATTTGATAATAAAATATATGAAAAGGTAAGAAATGAGCAGTTCAGCTTCCTCAGTGTCTGCTTTCTGTGCTTTCCTGTTTGCGTTAATTTCTTTTCTCACCTGTTAATCTTTTTTGCGCAGGCTCATGCAGCAGTCGGTGGAGTCTGTTTGGAGCATGGCTTTTGACTTCATCCTTGACAACGTGCAGGTGGTTGTGCAGCAGACTTATGGTAGCACCCTAAAGATCACATGAAGCAGGAGAGCATTTTTCACTGTGTGACACCGTAACATCACAACTTTTTGCTTTGCTACTTTCACAAAATTGTGACATCTAAAAGATGTTTGTTCTTCCTCTCATCTGTGACAACACTGCAGCAGTCGACTTTACACTCATGTTATTTATTTTTTTCTTTGCTTGTTTTTTCAGGGACAAATTAGGGTTCTTTCACACCTGTAATTTGGTTCATTTGGTCTGGACCCAGGTGGAGGAAAAGAAAAAACAGATTTTAATTGTATTTCTGGTCTGGTTCCCGTTCAACACATTTACTCACGCAAACTGCCATATAACTTGTTGTTTGGAGCTTTGGAGATAGGGGCAGTAACTGATAATAAGCATTATTAGGATCATTTGAATGCACATTTACAGCTTGTTCAAAATGTAAATAATGACCTGACAGAGACGAGATGAAAAAAAGGAGGCATTCTGTGGCCTATATGGAGCTTTTTACCACAGGATCCCTGTCGCTTTTAAACGGACTCAGTGAACCAACAACATACACAAAGTAGGATACAAGCGCAGCAGTTTAAACAGCATTTGATCTGTGCTGACATGCATATATGTTGTAAATGATTTGCTTAAATACATACATGGCTTACAAATTACTTAAAAGATCTCTTGATAGCAGGTGGATTTATGAGGAGTTTAGCTTTTGAAATGTGCTTTAATCTGCCAGCATAAAACTTAATGGTTTGTTTGCACGGGAGTCTGAAACCCACCTTTTCTTCTCCTGTTCAGTTTTATTGATTCAGCTGACATGTGTCACACCAGCCCAAAGGAACCATACAAACGGGGGAACCTGACCTGAGCTTGTTTTAACCAAATCAACAGATTAGGCGTGAAAGCACTCTAACACTGAAAGAAACGTATTTAAAATCTACTCACCAAAACCCCGGAGGGAGATAATCGTAGCAGCTTTTTGCAAATTTAATCGTTTTTCATACAAAGTTCTTTTTTAAATAATGCTAAGGCACGTTTTTGAAAGTGTGAGATTTTTATATACCGATTTTTGCAGGCAGTGCTTAAATATTTCTTATACATCCATTCTAAGCCAGGCCTTATAAGACTTTAGATTCCCTTCCTCTTGGTGAGCGTTTGCCATCTGATAAAGCAGGTGATGTCCCTAAATGCTTTCCTAAGGTTTAAATAATGCTTCACAGGAACATTTTGTGGTTCATTTTTGATTCATTTATGTGGTTACATCAGTCTAGGTTTAAAATAATGACTTTGGTGAACTTAATTATTTTTAAACTGATTTTACAGTCAGTAAGTGCTGTAGCTCTCCTCGTACGTCACACTCACGATAATGTTGTATTTTCCATCTATGTTACTTTGGTGCTCCATGATGCCGCCTGTACGTATGTGTGAAATATCTACACCTGCTGTGTCACAAACAGCAAACAAAAATCTAGTCTGCTGCATACAGTAGTATCTTTTTTCCTGTCTCTTGCAAAAAAAAAAAGTGCCAAACCCTGTTATTATAGTGTGTAAATAAATAGCGTTTTTAAAGACAACTTGTTAAAAGTTTTAAAAGAAAAGATCTACGTGGAGGGTTAACCTCTTGTATTGTTTACATGGAGTGAATTCTTAGTAACTGTCTTC